>DF240442.1:0-119323 GCA_000507305.1 Breviolum minutum Mf 1.05b.01
GGGAGGGAGAAATGTGCAAGTGTTTTTACTTCAGACGGCCCTAAATGGACGGCCCGGAGCGGAAGAGAAAGGGGGGTTGGGAGGTGGAAGAGGGGAGTGTGCGAGTGTTTTCACTTCACCGGCCCCAAATAGACGGCCCGGAGCGGTGAGGAATCAAGGAGGGTGTGGGGAGTGAATTTGGCAAGGGGTCGTTTCGCAGCACCAGATAGCCCTGAATGGACGGCCCGAGCAGTGTGGAGTCGAAGGGAATTGAGGATTGAAGCAGGGGAAGGGATGAGGGATGTCCACTCCAGACGGCCCCAAATGGACGGCCTGGCTTGCCTGCCTTCCAAGGATTCCAATGACTCTAGATTGAATGGAGGTTTGCAATGGTACATTACGGGGACATCTTTTTTGTGGAGTCATGTTCCGATGAAGTGTTAGAATGTTCACTCTCCTTCTAAGCTTTCTGAGGATTTCTTCACTAAGATCACGCCACCTTATCGGACAATTTTAAGGCAAGGTGAACAGGTTTCCAAGGAAGCAAAAAACTTTCTTCGTGGCGTCTCTTGTGCAAACAGTCACTGGTGGCTTGGAACTTTTGACCCCCTTCCACCATATAGATATCTATCTATCTGTCTATCTATCTGTCTATCTTTCTTGCTTGCTTTCTTTCTTTGTTTCTTTCTTTCTTGCTTGCTTTCTTTCTTTCTTTCTTTCTTGCTTGCTTGCTTTCTTTCTTTCTTTCTTTCTTTCTTTCTTTCTTTCTTTCTATCTATCTACCTATCTATCTATCTATCTATCTATCTATCAGTCTATCTATCTATCTATCTATCTATCTATCTATCAGTCTATCTATCTATCTATCTATCTTTCTATCTATTTATCTATCTATCCATCTATCTATCTATCTATCTTTCTATCTATCTATCTATCTATCTATCTTATTTATATCTATTGCATATTTTTGGATCTAGATATAGATATAGATTTAGATTCAGATATAGATTTAGATATAGATATAGATATAGATATAGATTTAGATTTAGATTTAGATGTAGATATAGATGTAAATATAGACATAGATTTTTAGATACAGATGCAGATATAGATTTAGATTTAGATATAGATGTAGATTTAGATCAAGATATAGATATAGACAGGTGTAGATGTAGATGTAGATGTAGATGTAAATGTAGATGTAGATGTAGATGCAGATGTAGATGTAGATACAGATATAGATCTAGATATAGATATGGAAATGGATATGGAAATAGATATACACAAAGATTTAGATATAGATGTAGATATAGAGAGACATATATAGATATAGAAATAAACATATAAATATATATGTGTATATGTATCCATATATGCGTATGATTCGCCTGCATTGTGTACATCTACAACATTGCCGTGGCATCATGTGATAGTGCTACACCACTTTTTTATGTTTGGTGTTGGTGGTTTGCTTTTGGCCCGGCTTTTGGAGTTTGGTTGTTGTTTCGTGTTTGAGAGGTAGCACTGTGATGCACCGTTTGTTTTTAGAGCGTGAGACGATAATTTTTTGGTCATTTCTCCTGAGACTCCATTTTTACCTGACACCAGACCCAGCAGTTTGACACAGTCGCATATGTGTTCTTTTATTGTTCGGTTTTTGCAGTGTGGCTCAAACTTCGAACTACTTCTGATCATTACAATTTTTCTCCATCACGTACTCACTTCTTAGGGTGTATCGTTTCTGGTTGCCCTCATCAAATTGAGAACTGAAATTTACACATGAACCTGGATTGACACATCTCGGACAGACTTATAGACCAGCTTGGACCACTTGATCCGTAACATGACACAAACTTGCTATGGATGAGTTCACTGCCCGGAAATGAGTTTGGGTTGTGCACATGACTTGCGGTTGTGGAAAGAGTGAATTCTTCTCGAGGATCCAAATACCTGCATTCCAGCACTGGGGTTGTGCCAACGAAAGGCCCTTTCAAATGGAGTCCCCAGGGCCTTTCAATTGGGAATATCAGTCAAACTCATCAAAGTCGCGTTACCACAATTACACCTTCAACATTGTCGCTATGTCGGAGCTGCCGCGTGCGAAGATCCGAGTGACGGGCGTGGTGCGACGCTCTGCTGGAGCGAACAGCACTGGAGAGGCGAGGTGCATGTGAAAGGTGTACAGTTGTTGTCTGTTGGATGGATTAATTTAACGTATTGGCAACCCACTGTGTTTTGCAACGTGTCCGAATCACTGGTAAATCACCATTGGTCCAAAACAAATTCCAGTGCACAACCTGTTTTGCGCTACTTCAAGGTCAAGTGGTTAAAAACCGGTTGCACTTACAACAGTCTTTCAGTACTTGCCACTTGACATTTCTTCGCTGGTCTCAGTCGTGGACATCAACGCAACGGGGAAGCACAGCTTCTGCGACTGCAGTGGCGTCTGCTGTCTCTTGTCCAAGCCGTGGTCGTTACTGGTGGGAGCAAGAAAGGAAGACGCATTCAGCCATCAATCAAGAGGCATGAATCTATTTGTTGCAGCTTGTTACTTGTTTGGTGCAGCGTAAATGTTGAGGATTGTAGTTTTTGATCTGGGCCAATGCAGTACTGCAACTCTTGCACTGTGAAATGTTTGGAAGGCTGGTACACCAGCACCATGAAGTCATTCTTGGCATTGCCATTCCACAAATTTCCATGACCAGCGTCGGCTCTCACATCCCAGGCCCGTTTGGTGAACCCTCAGGCGGCTTTGGCTGGTAGACATGTGAAGAGCTGGAATCTCCAAGACTTTGGATTAAAGTGATCTTTTACCCCCATACTTTGTTCTTTTTGAAAAACCATCATCAAAAAACATAAAGAAGCCTTGATTGAGAGCTCAGAGCACTGACCCCACAAAAAGTTACTATTGCAGAGCCAAATTCTTGCATTGTTCGTTGGTAGAACTTGAAACTCTCTGGCCGTGTCTTGGCTCAACTTAAGCGGTGTCTTGTTAGGCTTGAGCAGTCACCTTTAAGAGCTGGAGATTTCAATCAGTGGGCCTGAGATTCAATTTGGTTATCATTGCTACCAGATTTGGTTATCAAGTGAAACCAAGTCTTGATTTTTCAACTTTGAAGGCCTCCCAGTCCGTCCTCCACTTGCATTTTCAAATGTGGATACATCTGTGCTTTCGGGGTGCGTGGCAGGTGGGGAATCAGAATCCAACCATCTCAGCGACCTCTAGTAGTACTTCGTTAGCAACACGCGAACCATCGTCGGAATCTTGGGAAAGCTGCATATTTTTTGTCAAAGGTTCTCAAGAGCATGACAGAAAAATAGTCATCACCAGGGAATCGAGGGCCCCACAAAATTGAATGACTGGGTTCTGAGAAAAGCTGGTCTTTAAAGAACAGACAGCCTGCGTAACTGCAATTCAACTGTAATAGTTGTAGGATCATCTGGGATTGAACATGCTGGGGCTGAACCATGAGCCTTTGATTTTTATGGAGGAACACCTAGGAGCAGTGAATTAGGCGGATGACAATAGAGTCTTCACTGCCCTACCTTGCGCCACCAGATCTGGCAAAGGCCATCGCCCGAAAAAGGCTCACCGCAAGAGATCAGGAAGAGGCTGTGGGTTGACAGTTAAGCGGCGCCTGTTTGCACATTGACATGCACAAAGGGAACCCTGAAAGATTCGAGCACAGGTGATGAATGTTGAGTGTTGTACAGGTCATTTGAACGCCCTTCCAGGCCTATCTCTGCACAGAATCACGTGGTTGTCACAAAGTTAAAAGATCACAGGGCGTCAAAGGCCAGGGGCAACTTCTTTGAAGAGTCAGTGCAGTCAGAATTCGTTGACTCACATTTGTGAAACTTTTAGTGTTCAAGTGCGTACTTTGAAGGGGAAGGAAAGGTCGATGTTGTGTGAAAAACACCCGCCATGCATTTGGATCGATGAATCGCTCTTTCCATTGTTGCGACCTGCATCTCACATACGTGGCTCCTGCACAGGATGCAGCAATGTCAGAAGATCTAAAGGATGGAAGCGATCCAAATCCTACGGATCCAAAGGACCCAATGTCTCTCTCTTGTTTTCGATACAGAGGTTCATTCAATCTCATTCTCAGCATCAGTTTCTAAATTGCAATGAAGGACGTGTTCTTGAAAGTCGCAATCTGGTTTTACAATTCCCTACTCACATGCAAGTACGCACTAGCAAATGTGAGAGAAGTGCATGGGACATGGTGCAGGATGACGTGCAAGAACTGCGCTCCGAGAATGAGCGTCTCAAGACAGAACTTTCCAAGGCAGCAAGCGCTGGGACAGGGCTACAGACATGCATTGGCTGCATTGACATGCTGATGTTTTGATTGTCTGATGTGCATAATGCTTTGCAAAAGAGCTTTCAGCCAGGGAAAGGGTCTGACTGACGAAGTGCATGTGCTGCGCTCCGAGAACGAGCAACTCAAAACTGAGCTGTCCAAGGCATGCGGGCATATATTTTGTGTATTTGTAGTGGTTCACGCGAGCTGGGACGGCAGTGTAGTATAATTCCAGGAACTAAATGGGCTAGGCGTCATCATTCGCAGACTGCCCGGCAAACATGAGGGGCAAGTTTTCTAAACTCAAAGTCTCGTTCGAAGGGATATATAGGGGGTTCTCTCCGTCATCTACCCGTGTTGGCCAACTATATACCTTAAGGTAAATCTGCAAAGCCAAATCGCCTTTCTTTTTGAAGTGTCAGCTGCCATAAGAACGCATGATCATTGCAGGTGACAGCTATGTTATGGTTAGGGTAATTCTAGCCAGAACAGATACTCCACTGTAAATACTAGGCCCTTCAACCGGCATGTTTGTGGAAGTGGCTGTCAGTTATGTATGGCAAAATTAGCAGGCTGGTGTGTTGCAGTCTGAGAACGAGCAGCTAAAAAGTGAGCTTTCCAAGGAGCATGAGAACTGTTGTGGTTCTCAGGCAATTGTGGATCTCTTTGAAATTTGGAGGGTTGAACAAGTGGTTTTGAGTCTTGCTTCTTTCAGACTATTATTTGAACAAGGTGTTTACCCTGATAGCTTCTGTTGTCTGCCAAAAGCAGCAGGACGAATTGCAAGCACTGCGCTCCGAGAATGAGCGTCTCAAGACAGAACTTTCCAAGGCAGCAAGCGCTGGGACAGGGCTACAGACATGCATTGGCTGCATTGACATGCTGATGTTTTGATTGTCTGATGCGCAGAATGCTTTGCAAAAGAGCTTTCAGCCAGGGAAAGGGCCTGACTGACGAAGTGCATGTGCTGCGCTCCGAGAACGAGCAACTCAAAACTGAGCTGTCCAAGGCATGGCAATTCTTTTACGCATTGGCTATTTCTGTCATGGAGAATAAGTGCACTATGAAGAAATGACTTGGGAGAAAGCTTAGACCACCGGTCTTCATGCGTCTCCATATTTTTCGCAACGGCTTTCAGATCCTTTGCATTTCTTTCCCAAACATCTTCAGCGTAGTTGTGCAAAAAACAGCAGACCCTCCAGGCTTCTGAGGAGAAACGGCTGCTGCTGGCGGAGAAGATGGTTCTGGAGACTGAAAAAGCGGCTCTAGAACATAGGCACGGCTACCAGCTACCATTCCTGACTGACAAGAGTGCAAGAAATGCTTGTTTGGATCCGCTCCCATCAATAACAAGAACACGAGCAGGGACCAAGATGAAGCAGAAAAAATAAAGGACTAGCGGTTGGTTCATTCTTTGATGGTGTCAGCCAAGCATCTGGTCTGAATCTCAACTTACTATACATGTCTGCGAGTACCGAAAAAAGTTCCAAGTTTTGTCGAAAGTTCCTTTAGAAGTTGGTTTGTTCCCAAGATTTCCATTCAAGAGGAAAGTTGTGGTGGTGCAAGACCACCTTAGGGACCAAAGCAGACAATATGACAGGAATGTGCAATGAGATCATCATTTCAAGAAGCATTGCTTGTAGCATTGCACTTCCAGACATCCAATGAATTTCAAAGAGCTCACCCTCCAATGTTTACCCTTTCTGCTAGGCCTCCAGGAACGCCAAAGGCCTGGGATGCTCTTGAGTCTGAGGACATCCAGGCTTGAAAGGGAATACATTGAATACACCATCTGCTTCAGCTTCCCGGGCAGATGCCCGACCTGTTGATTCATCGGGGACCGTTTTTGAGGTGGATCACCAGGAGGTGGAAGCCCTACATTCCGAGATCGAACAGCTCAAGATGGAGCTTTCCAAGGCACCCAAAAATGTGCATGTCATGCCCACTCGCAACTTGGGAGTGAGCTGCGGGCTGCCCTTTTGATAGATCACTCCAAGATGATGCGGAAGTTGTGCTTTGAGAATGGAGAACGATGTCATTCTCAAATGATCTAGCTTGAGAAGGAATCTAGATTTCTCGCAAGATCTTTCCCAAACATCGTCAGTCTGCAGGCTTCTGAGGACAACCGGCTGTTGTTGGCAGAGAAGAGGGTTCTAGAAACCGAAAAAAAAGCTCTCGAACGAAGGTGCGGATACAGTTAAAAGTGCAGTGGGAAAAGGAAAGAAATGAAAAACATGTACTGTAACTGTATCTAAAATCTAAAAGCAAGAAAAGGAGTTATGAATCACGAATTCTGGCAGTTTATTGTACCGGAACCATGGCTTTGCAGAGGCAACAGACGAGTCTGCAGAGTCTCTCTGGTTCCAGAAGCCCTGGAAGTGCCTGGCAGGACTCGCCCGAGGTCGGGTTGGGCGGAATCCGTTCTTCATAGAGGTTTGGCTGGCTTGTGGCCTATAAAACCTCCAGGCTTTTGTTTGGAGGTGCAAAGTTGAGTTGCATGGTAAGCTCTTCTTTGTCATGGAGGATATTGTATCTGATTGACTCCGATTGTATTTTCATCTCCAAGATCCAAGATTTCGCTCTTGGGTTTTGGAACGTATCCTTTCACGACCAAACTCCTTTGGTTATTACCTGGACCTTGCATTGAGTTGCGAATCTTTTCTTTGATAATATGAAAAACGTAGCTCCAGCACGTCCTTTTGACGATTGAAGACCTTGGGTGTGCTAAGTTGCTGCGTCTGACAAGTAGCCACCACGGAGCATTTTCAGGCTTCCAGAGACAAGGTGGCCATGGAGAAGGATTTGCTCGAGCAGAGGTGGGGGCAAGAAAAAGCTGGTCCTCGTCCATCTCGGAGTATAATACAGTATATCAGTATAAAATTGTGGCAACCAGGCATCTTGAAAGCTTGCCTGCTTTGCAAAGTGAAGCCAATAGCTTTTGGGGGTTCATTTTTGGGGAGACAATCTCAGATCTTGGTCCACACGCCGATCCACCTGTTTGCGATTCGGCGACCAGGTGTCGTGCATTAGAGAATCAACTCACATCTGATACTCGGGCCTACGAGGAGCAGACAGTCTTTGGGATACAGTGGTGGGTGTCGCAATGAGCGATTCGATGGCAAACTACCAGATGGGAGGTTCTTGTAGCGGCATAGGTACATGAGATAGCCTTGCAGTCTTGGTGCAGCCTTGCAAGTTTTTGGTACGAGTCAGTCCTTTTGTTTTCTGCTAGTGGCTGAAACATCAGCTTTAGCGGCATCTATGCAGCCAGGAGACACTTGCCCAAGAAGCTGCAGAAAGAAAGAGGATGGTAGAAGAACGAAAGATTCTCACTGCCAGGCCTGGCATGCTAGATCTTTGAATGGCCCAAGACGACTTCTTTGTGTAGGGTCTTTCGGATGGAAAGGCCCTGGAACAAAAGCTATCATGAGGTCTTGCTGGTCTAGGCGTTTTCTGCTGAATTTCGCAGGTGCCAGAATGTGGAGAAGCAGCTCGTTGCACAGAGACGGAATTACGTAATCTTGGAGAAGCAACTGACTGCTGATACTAAGATCTACGAGGAGCCATTTGGGACTTTTGTGGGACCAACGGCTCGGGTTGGGCGGGAAGAGTTTGCACTTTTACTCTAGGACTCTGTGTTCGTTGACTGTCTCACTTCAAAGTGGAGTAACTCTTGTCGCAACAATCCCCCACAGTTGGTGCTTCTTCGACACTAGGAGAAGCTCGAGCAGGAACGCAGCGAAAACAAGAGGCTGCAGGAGGAAAAAGTTTCTCTGAATACCAGGCTTGGGATGCAAACGCAAGACCTGGAAAGCATGGTTGTGGACACTGAAGATCCCACACTCTTTGGAATTTCCTTTTACTCTCTATTTGCAAGAGACAAAGCCGCCAATGAAGATTGGGGAGAAAGCAGGGAGAAAGCAAATCCTTGTTGTCTTATTAAACAAAGAAATACGGAATCACTTTCTAGTTGGCAAAGACGAAGATGGCTCTTCATGGACCACATTCTCCAGGGACGGATCTTTCTGAATGGCTACAAGCAAGAAACCTGCGCAGGCTACAAACCTTGGAGAAGCAACTTGCGCGACGGGAAAGCAAAGAGAGTAGCGAGGCCAGGAGTCGTTCATATGACCGAGAAAAACCTACAAAGAATTCCAAGGCAAATATGTAGTACTGTTTGAGTTTGGTCTTTGTTGTGCTATGGAATAACCACAGTACGGACAGTACGTCTTTTCAAATATCCATATATATATATATATATATATATAGAGTAGTGAGTAGATCCGGGAACCTGTGAGGATTGATCGTATATACAGAATACATTGATAAATGCATTGTCAACTGCAACATTGTGGACATCCCCCGCTCCTGATACAACATCTTGGTTGAAAAAAGGTATGGCTGGGGTGCATACTTCTTCTGACGTCTGGAAGTTTCACAACTGATCCATGCTTGGTGCATGCTTTATTTTTCTTCGAGCATTTCTGTCTGTTTGCTTCAGTCATTGTTTCTGTTAGGCGCGTAAGGTGGGATGGCTTGAGGGGCAGGGCATCGTTGCCGTGCCTTGGAGAAGCCATGGGTGGGAAGGTTGTTTGACTCTTTAGTGTAGCACCGCATCCTTTTACCAATATTGACACACGTTCTAGTTTGAACAATTCGAGATGCAGTATCATCGCATTTGTTTTGTAGGAAGCCAAGAAAGACACATCAAACGTACCTATAGTCTTCATCATCTCAAGCAATAGATGAATGTGAGTTGAGCATTTGGATGAGCTTAGGCATGATGCAACTTTAAAATTTCCATTCAAGCTGTGCAGCAAATGGACCTCAGGTGCCTGAAAATATTCGACCCAATACAGCCAATTCCTTGCAAACTCTGGGAACCCTGGTCACCTCCAACTTGAGCGCCTCGGCAGAAGTGGACACAGATCCAAGCTGAAACTTGGGTTGCCACATTAAGAGGTGATTTCTGAATTCTTGGTTCAAGAAATCCAGAGTCATCTAAGGGGCTTCGGAAGCACATTGCTGGGAACATCAGCTTGTTAAAAAGCGCTTGACTTGCTCCCACTACACGTGTTTCTTCTTATCAATATTCGTGTTCCAAAGAATTAGCATTCCCTTTTGAGTCAGAATACAAAGCCTAGTGTGGTCAGGTAATTGAACCACTGAAGTGAGGTTTTGAGTCTGCAGATTCCCACGCATCGTTGATCTATTGCAGTAGCGCAAACTCCTTGAGGCCAGGTGGGTGGTTGCATGACCTCAGGGAAGAAACCTTCATGGGTGAAATCGGAGTGCATACAACTCTCTTTCTGGTCAATATGTTCATTTTGAAAAATAGAACAACGTGAGGGATTTGTCATGCAATTTGGTGTAGGTCAGTGGCTGAGTGGGTTTTTCCCATGCAGAATCGAATCCTGCCGCCAGAGAAGACCTATGAAACTTGGAAAAGCTTTGGTATGAAGTGTGAAGTCCTCAAAAATCATTTCATCAAAATGCGAATGCCCAGTTAGGAAACAATCTTTAGGCAAGAGTAAGTAATAGTTCTAGAGTCAACACAACATGTCATGGAAGCAGGAGGTTGGTATTGATGATTTTCCTTTGGTGATGTGATTTGAAATTCTAATTCAAGAGGACAGCGCTGCTATGCTTTTATACTCTACATATTGCATCATTTTCTCTCAAGACCTAGCTTGTTTTTCTTCGACGTCAAAAGGTGAAGAAACATGTGCCCACACTCACAACCAGGAAAAACGTGCAACATGCCCTGGAGCAATGCAGGAATTCTGGACATAGAGCCCTGCTGGGAAGTTCCAAGAAATCAACTGGAGTTCAATTCATGGTGACCGTGTCAAGATACATGGACTAGGATTTGTCCGCGTGCCGACACAATTTTGGCAACTCACCTCCATCATCCCCCAACAGGTTTTTCAGCGAAGCTCAGCTGATGCTGGGAGTTGATAGAAACTTGTAGCATACTAGGCATGGGAATCTGCAAAAGGTTCCATTTTGCACGGACATGCTTTGGCCAAGGATCGGCAGCTTCTGGTCCCTTGTTTGCAACGGCTCCGCCCTCCTCAAGTTGGACTCCACTTCAAAGACTTATTTCTTAAAGCGGCAATGAATGAATGTTCTTGAATGTGTATATCGTACAGATGTATCCAGATGTGTGCAGATGTGTACAGATGTGGTTAGTACGGGTGTAAAGAGATGTGGCTCTTGACACAAAGGTACACATAGGTGCTGTACATATTAAATGATATGTAATGATATTTATACCAAGCACGACAGATACCTGGCCGCCTTCCAGCAACACTGTAGAAGTCCGCTTCTAATATGATCCCCAGGAACAACTAGGTGCTATGAGGTTCTGTAGCACGGGCGATCCCCTAGAATTCATGGCAGTCCAGGCATCCCAAGTTTTTGCAAGAGATTCATGGCTCAAAAATGGATTTAACAATTCATATTGAAAGATAGCCATACGGACTGCCAAAGAAAAGGAATGGTATGTGCAGTGTCCACAAGCATCCTAATCCGAGGCGCCCAGCGATCCAAGACGACAGTGGCTAGAGGAATATATTATGGGATCGTTGATGTCGCACAGAAGCTGGGCAGGAAAATTGAAAGGGATTAATTTCTAGCTGCTACTTTTGCAAGTCGTTTACGTGGAATTGCCAAGTCACAGATCATTGGTGTGGCCATGTCAAAGGCTTTTGCATGGAAAATGGTATGGAAATTGTCCTTATAATCCAGCCACGTGAGACAATCTTGCGTTGGGTTTTGAAGGTGCGTGAGGTGAGGATATGATATTTTTCCTGTGTCATGCAGCCAAGCAGCCACTTCCATGAGGAAAAGCCTATGGCTGCGAGGAGTGGTGCTCAGCACCGCAGATTGAGATCATCCGAGTGTCTGAGGCAGAGCCAGGATTGTGAACTTTTTGAGTTGCATGAGTTATTTGGTCCCAAGCTGGACATCCAAACTGGTGCTGTTGTTTTTCTGTATACGCCTGTATACGCTGATTTTAAAATACGTTTTGAATCTTTGAAACACTCGGTAAGCCAGTGAGCCTGAAGTGTCCAAGAAGTCCTTCCACGATTCGTGAAACAATTTCATAAATTGAGCTGTCCCAAGCTGCACAAAGTGCGGAAGGTTCATGACAACTGGCAGACCGTCATGTTCATCCACCAATCAAAAGTCTCTTTTGGCTTAGCCCAAGTCAGGTCTTCAATCCCATTGTGAACAATGCGTCTTGGCCAGAGAAAGGATGACCTCAGATGTGGTGGGAAAGTCACAGCAGAGATTTTTGGATTGTTCGATCAGAAATTCTGCACATCCCAGGCCTTTTACCTGCAACTGTCGCAGATGTCGGAGGTGTGGAGGGACCGGGTGATTTCAGGGTCGGAGCAAATTAGAAAGGTAGCACCAATTGTCTCGAAGTGTATGTAGAATATACTTACAGTGTATAAATCAATATATACATTCATATTATTATAAGTTATACGTTGTATTCATTTACTAGCCAATCCAGGCAGGCCAGTCCAAATCCAAAATCATCCAAATCTGAACTTCAATCATTTGGTTACGCCTTCAACTCACAAGGTCTGGGGTTCTGAGCGGGCTACAGTGCCCGAACTGAACCGTGCCATTCCCATCCGCACTGCCTGGGATCAATGCAGAATGAACGAGGCTGGAGGGCACTGCTAGTGATGCACAACAGTCCTACACTGAAATAGAAGGTTCCCGATTAAAAAAAAAACAGCTAGATGGGTTTCTTCAAGTTGAAACAAGACAAACTTCTCCAGGTACCTGTCGTTGGCTTGTGCCAAAGTATCTAAGATACATGAAAGACAGATATAGTTTGAAGTGTCCAAGAGCATCAAGTTAGCCAGATTTGCTCCGTCAAAATCCACAAGGAACTTACTTTGCAGTGAGACTACACTGTCATGGAGCCACAAGAGCACACTGGTTTTTCCTTGAAAGTCAGTTGGTAGTCACTTGTTTGGCTCTACTGGCAGATGAGCACACAGGTTTTGCTTTTCCACGGCTGCAAATGGGACTCATTGTTTGGCATTTTGCGCACCTTGGCATCACGGAATCATTGGCCACCGATCAGTGGCTCTTTACGGGGCTGTGACGAGATTGCCATATGTCCAATTCTTTTTGTACTTCAAGTCGTGATTCCTGGAGCATAGTTTTTACCCCTACTGTAGCCCCAGTGTAGGGATATGTGCTGTTCAGATCAGATTGATTGAGAAAAGTGAAAGCTCGTTTTCCCTCCATCAGGTCGCAGGGATCTTAAAGTTTCCGTCGAGTGAAATTCCATGCCTTAGACATCGGAAGGGTTTTTTAAAACCCGTCGCATGCCCAACTGGTGCAAAGTAACACCACCGTTGTAGCGAACAAAGGAGAAGGCTTTGACCCTCGCTTGGGTGGCATCAATACTGGTGCGGCCTTTGGCATTGGCTGCTACTTCACGACCGCCGGGGAGCTTGAGTGTGAGTGGAAGCTGCAAACTCATGTCTAAAGAGTCTAAAGATTGTGTTTGTCCAAATTTATGTCTAGAGTCTAGATTGTCCCTACACTACAGTCATTCGGCTTCACAGTCTTTGTACCATTTGTGCATGGATCCATGGTCAGAGCAATCTTGAATGTTACCCGAAGACGGAGGTAAAGGGCAAGTGCCAAATTCAAAACCAATCATCATGCACAGGAAAGAACTTGCTGTGGCACTTCTGTACCAGTTTAGCAGTACTCAGTAATGGGCGATTTTCGCTTTTTGCCACAGCTTGTGGATGTCGAGCCTGATGCTGAGGTGGCATCGAAGGCTGATGCATATACAGAACGCTGGGATGAATGGGAAGAACGGCCCAACTGCGACATACCCGCTGGAATGCGCAGGATTTCTCAGTTCAACAGTCAGGGAAAGGTTTGGTGAGGTTTGCTGGGGGCCCTGCAGTTGAGATGAAGAGAAACCGAACCTTTCAAGAGGGTCACACACACACACTATTGGCTGTTGTGTTTGTGACCTCTGTGTCCAGCCATTTTTTGGACGTCTTGACCGTTTGGAGGATGCTGAGTTGATTTCAGTCAAGTGAACATCAGATTGTTTGGCCAGAGATGGACAGATCCAGGGATTTAAGACATGTATCAACATGGAAGATGTTAACATACAGCTATGTCAACCCGATTGCATTCCATTGGTCAATTGATGGTGGCCTCAAAAGGTCTCAGCCCCAAATTCAGATTCAATACAGTAGGGGAAATCTTTCATTTTGTTTGAGATCTTTCTAGATTGGCGAAGCATTTTATACACAAATCATGTAAATGTAGCTTCTATCAGAGTCTGTTTTCAAGCTTTTCTAAAAAAAAAAGGATCTTCCAAGTCAAAAAACAGCTGAACACTGAGGCTGCTTGGTGGTGGCACGAGTGGCTCTTGGTGAGGTGGCAATTTTCTTGGGAGTGCAGCCTCTGAGCTTGGCATATGAAATGATATCACAACATATCATCAGCGTAGAATATGATGCAATAGAATACAATAGACTTGGAATAAAATGGAATAGGATAGCATAGCAAAGAATAACATAGACGGTGAAAGAAAAGAAAGGAAAAATGTTTAATAGAGTATGATGGAATAGGAATAGAATGAAATGAAATGGAATAAAATATGATAGAATCATACAATGTTTTTGATCGAACCACATATACTTGTACAAACATATTTATACAGACAGACATGCAGCAATATTCCACAGGGCTGCGTCATAGCTTCATGATCCTTGGCAGAGTTTTGGACTCATAAAACAAAGCAACAGCCATTGAAGCAGTAGCTTCAACAGATTGCTTTTCAAGACCCGCCGGAGCAACCTTTACGCTGCCAATGTAGGCAGCTCGGCAACCACTCGGGCCACAGGTCTTCGAGATGTTCCAAGCTGACTCGTCCCTCCGACGGCCTCCTGTGGGAACTGGCGAGATGCGCTGCGACTCGGTTCTAGGCCACGTAGGGCATTCGGGGCTATGGGTTTATGATGGTTTATGGGCAGGCTTCCTATGGGCGGTCTTTATTTCGAAGTGGCAGAACCATGAGTTGAGCGACTTTAGTTCATGAACTAGTGAGACTTTGTGTTTGAAGCAAGAAACTCCTGACAAGAACTGTAACTGTAACTTTTTTTTCTTCGAAAGGATATCGTAATCCCAACGACAGATTGCCCATGATTGATTCAATGGTCACTTTGTTCTGGTCGAGACAGATGCAAAAGACGATCAACGAAATGCAGATATCTGATGAGTTGATCCAAAAAAACAATGAACAGTGGATGAATTGATGCAAAACAATTCATGGAGAGGTAGAGTTCACTTGGTGAAGGCGCGGTAAATTGGTTGCCGCAGGTGTACCAAGAAGTCGTGGTGGGTGCGTAGATTACGACGAGTTTGTGATTTTCAAGCAGGCAGGGCTTGCTGGCTTTCCAAGGGCTGATGAAACTTTAATATGAGAGTCTTCAGTTGTCGAAGCCTCTCAACTCTGACCAACGGAAGAAAAGCTAACTGAGAGGTGCAGTACTTTTTCCTTCAGCTTTCAACAGATAGGACTGGACCCATGGTTTTGATTGGGGGTATATAGCTGAAAATTGCACTGTAAAAAATACGACCTGCTGCCCGGCCCCAAGCGCCCTTCAGGCACAAGCCACGCAGCGGCCTCAGTTTCCTCACCAAAAATTGTCAGATCCTTTAAGAAGCTTTCTGGAGAAAGCTTGAAATGCCACTTGCGAGGCCGCAGTTCATTGTTGACTACAAGCACACTGAGTCTTGCACTTGCAGGGCCTGCACGATTGGCGGTGCCTAGGTCTCCGACGGTTCCATCCAGGTCCTTTTCTTGAGCAAATCTCTTTTTGTGAAGTTCCGTTTTTGTTGACACCCAAACAAAAGCTTTCTTTTGCAGCTTTGCGAGTGACAATTTCATTCTGGGTGCCGCAGTTCAGGATTTTTCACAAGTCCTTTGCAAATCCGCTGAGCTGGACCAAACATAGCCCCAGGATCGATAAATTGGTTGAGGTTCAGCTGATGTCCATGAAAACTCTGAGCAACAGAAGAAAAGATCCTCGAAAAGTGCCTGCAACGATGTCACGCGAGTCGGTACTGTAATTCTTTTTTCAAATGTTACAAAGAGATCAAGGGCTGACCACAATTGTCCCTTAATTGTCAATGAACCTCTTAAGATTACCGATATAACTCCGTGATCCAATTGATCTCAGAGATGTGCAGCAGTAGACAGAGAAAGTCTTTTGAAAGAAACTCTACAATTGTCCAGCTGCAAATTTGCAGGAGTCTGTAGTTTTTTGTTCCAGGCGAACACATTTAAGGAGTTTTAGCGGGATAGCGCGCTTGGCTCCGGGCGCCTCATTTTGGACAGAGAAAAAATCATGTTATGGTAAGCACAACATGCCAATATGCACGCTCCCACAATCTATTTTTGATGGTTTATGAATTCTGTACAAGATGAGGAACAGATCAAAGGAGTCAATCAGTCGTTGTTGTCAAAGACTGATTGGCTTCTCTTAAATCAGAACATTGCTGAACTGCAGAATTGCATTCAGCACCTCAAGTTTCAACGTTTCACATATTCAGGTGAGGGAGGCCTAGTGAAACTCCAGTTGACTGACCCCAACGACCTCTCTTTAGGTTCAGGCGTGGACATGACCGAATTCTACGAAGACTATCACTCAGAGAAGTCAAATCTTTGTTTGTTGGGACATCTCTTGCAAAGTGAGGAGACAGGATTTGAGGATTTCAGATTGGTGAAAACTCTAATCTCATTCACCGTCCGAGTGATTCTTGGCTTCCACGTTTCTTGGACTTTCTTATGAATTTGGGTTGCAACAAGACATTTGAAGCCTTCCCTCTCTTTGATCGATAGTCCAATGCAAAACGGTCCTATTGGTCTTCGTCGAAAGGTGAGGGCTCTAAAAAAGCGGGCACTGTCGGAGTTGTGGTGAACATATCATGTTGAGGAATTTGCAGTTTGAGGAAATTCTGGAAGGCAACTCTTGAAGTTTCATCATGTGCATCATCTGCATCGTGTACCGCATGTTGCAATTTTTCAGATGCTAGTTATTAGACACGGTGTCGCTGTTGGACAGTACATTGGTAGCTCAGAATTGCGAAGGTATCAAGTTTCCTACTTTGTTAAAGTGGAAACCGAAGTAGATTGGAGGATTGACAGGATTGACATGACTTCAGGGATTTGGTGGTCGAATTAGTGTGCCATTCATGCACAGTTAGATGACTTCATGATACTTCATGCATTTTCAGCATTTTGGCGCACTTTCAGAGCATGCAACGGTTTTGGAAGGAAAATGGGTGGTTTGCTATCCTAGAAACCGGTATGAAACCAGTCTCTACAAGATGCGCTTAAAATCGGAATCATTGACCGGAGCAAACTAGTCAACTATTGAGTGAGTCAAGTTGCCGCTGACACCAAGTTCAAAACGCTGTGCAAAGAAGCATTATCTTTTGATTTGTTTGCAGATGACGACCTTCGTTCATGAAGCTTCAGAACCTTTGATACTTTTAGTTTTCATGCAACATGAGTGTCAAGGTAAAAGAACATACAACGTGACTTCTGGATTTTAGATTTTGACAACTCTGCATAGCTTGCACACAAACGTCTCAGCAGCGCCAAGTTCTTTTGGTGTGTTCGTTGGGAATTCCAGGATTAAAACAATTCAATATAGCAGCAAACATCACATCACTTATCATCATTTGATAGTTTCCCAGTTTGGGTGGCGAAATCAAGTCCATTCAATCATGGCTGGTGTGGACCTCGGCAAAACACGAGTTTTTACCCCCATGGCATGGAGCTACATGGATGAATCTGGTTTGTGTTTGATGGTTTGGAGCACTAAATTCAGAAAACTTGGGAAAGATTCTAGATCCTAAGCAGTTTCAGTTTCTGGGACAAACTCCGAAAAAAAGTCGAGAAAGGTTTACGGTTTGCTATCCGTTTGCAATCCTGTTTCTTGACCTCGAAATGCTCCAAACTACAAGGACTTTACCCAACTTGCTGCGACTTGTTCATCCATCTGAAAAAGATGTTTGGGCAACGTTCCAGTCTTTTATCTTCCGAAACGCAGCTTTGGAGTTTTGATGTCCAACTCCAATTCACATGCCCTCGGCTGAGGCGGAGGCCAAGGTTTGAACAGCAGTTCCGTGGCAGAAGCAGTGGCTAAGCTGCATGAGAGGCATGAGCCGCATAAGCTATGTGAGACCAGGATCAATATGGCCAGTGGGTATTTCTCTAGTCATGATTGTGTCAGTAGAACGAAGGAAGGAAGAGGACTTTGCAACTGTTGCGCGGTTAGCCCGGTTAGGCAAGATCTAGTTGAAAGATCTGGACTTGGATGCATTTGTCTATTGACTACTGTGCGTTCGTGGTACGTCTTCATTGGATCGCAGTGAGGCTTTGGGAACATGGGTAGATCTGAAGCCAGAGGGCTACGCGTGAGCCTCAAGTGGAAGGCCTACTCAATAAGTCTGGAATCTCGCTGTGGTTCTTTGAGCCGTTTATGATCGAATTCCCAGCAACTCTGAAAAGATAGCATCCAAGTTGATTGATCAGGTTTTGTAGCTTTAAAGTACCCATCGTGTCAAAGGGCTTTTGGGCGTTCATATCTTGCATCGAAATCAAATCCGTGGCTCTGAAAAGGATTCAGATCCTCAAGCCTCAACGGTCAACGGAATCAGTAGGAACCTCTCTTCTAGCTTGCTCCCTACCTCAAATCTGGAGGACAAAACACGTTTGGAAAAGCGAGATTGGGACCCTGTATGCCTATGTTTTCGCTGGGTGAGTCTCTCGTTAGGATTTTGATCTTCTTGCGCCCCAGGCATTTCTTTCCCACTTACGGTAGAGATGTCCCTTTGACCATGTGGCGAGTACAGTCAGTGGCTACGGTGCTGTGCTCCTTTTGAGTTCAAGGTCGTGGATGCCTCATGCATTGGCACCTCATCTCTCAGACAGATTGCTGCTAGCATTCCGTGCAGGTGCCACTTGCGAAGTTGTCAGGTTGATAGTGCATCAGAGTAGGGTAGTTAGAGTCTGGTGAATTGCTTCCGCGGCATGACAAAAGGCAGATCATCTGAGTCACATCAGCAACAGCCAGGCCCGCAGCTGCTGCAGAATTGGGCCGGCTATTTGCTGAACGCGAAGGCTGAGGGTGGTGCGAGAGGTGGTTTGCTAAAGCATTGAAGGAATCTCTCGGTGTTTCATGCCTTCCCACTGTATATTTCATTCACAAGCAGCTTTGATGGAAAAACTTGGCCATTGGCCATTTGCGGTCCTATTTTCCTCCACGGTTGTATCAGTGTATCACGAGCTAAAGACTACTATTGTAGCTATTGACTTTGGCCTTGTTTTGTGACCTTCTGACACCTCACGTAGGTGAATCATCTATTTTTTTTCAGATGCTTCGGCCTCAAGACGGCAAGGCAGGGCCAGTGATGTCAACTCTTTCAGTGGCGATTCCCACTTCGGAGAAACGCTGCCCCTGCGAGACAGGTTCAGTTCCTTTACTTTTGGAAGGCATTTGCTGAAGCGGCTCGCATTGCAGGTGCATGTTCACAGCAGTTGGAGGTGATTTTATAAGTCATGAGCTGCCCACAGCCACCAGCCATTTGCATAGAAAGCAACGGTCCTTAGTAGGTAGGTCCTCTTGGAACCTCGAAAACACCACGGCAAAGGAGTCAAACATCCGCGGGGTTGGCCGTTCAAGTCGGCTTTTGGGTCTCCAGGTGCCGTGGCCATTGATACTGAGAACTTATCGCTGGAGCTTGAGATGCTTCGGGTTGGTGCCCCTAGTGATGTGGGACAAAAGCCGTTTCTGTTTAGAAATTGCTTGAAAATGCTCATGGGAATGCAGATGGACAAATTTCCAGTGGCAGAAGTGAGTCTACGTCTGTTTCGAAATTTGGTTGAGGAGGTAGGAGTTGATTAACTAGTCCGTCTGTGACCTTGGCTGGATAAAACTCTTTCGATGGCCGGGACCATCGTGGCAAATGTCTGGGGCCAGCCCATGCTGAGATTTTGTTTCCCTATCTGGTAGGCCTGGAACCAAATGATAAAAGATAAAATCCAAGTCAACATGCCTGCCCAGATGTGGTTGCTTGAAATCCCTCTTTTTTGGCGAGTCTGTGAGAAATCATTTTTTTGCTTTCCGTAAAGATGTGGTGGAATTCTCTCATCCATCGAAGACTCTCTCCATCACATGTATCATACTTCTGCTTGGGCTGCTCAAACAGACATGACATGTGCACATTGACATGGACCTATAGCTGGAAAATGTGAAGGAGTGAAGTTCATCTATATAAAAATCCTCTTGCACCACTTTATCCTTAAGCTAGTACAAACCTGCTATGTGGAATGAAGTTTGGATGGTACAAGGGACGTACAGTTATGCCCACAATTTAAATCATTTCTTGGATCGAAATACCTGAAGCACAGCAGCTCGTAGATTAGTTGGATGTAAAGCGCAGTGCCTTGTGTCGCGGTGCCTTCAGATCTGTATCAACTGACACTCTCCATCCCCGAGGATCGGATTCTGCGCCGCGTGGAAGAAGCCGGGAAGCTCAGCAGTTCGTAGCCCTTGTTAGTCCGTATTCTTCTTCTTCTTCTTCTTCTTCTTCTTCTTCTTCTTCTTTCCATCCCTTCTTGAAATCCAGTCCTCAAGACAAGAATTTAGATTTCTATAGATCGTACCCTTTCCTTGGACTCGTTGCTCTTGCCTCAAATCAGGCCCTGCTTGATGACAGTGGCCACTCTCGCCTGTTTGTAGTGGGGGAGTCGCCTCATTGAGTGGGGCAGTGCAGTGAGACCTCAAAAGAGACCATTTTCCCGAATTTATGTTGGAAGCCGATAGACTCAGGTGCAACAAGAGTGCAGAATATAAAGATGCTACCCAAAGGGCAATGGCTTTGAGGGTTGCAGGAATCGTTGGTAAGAGGAAAACATTCTGGAAACCCTGAATGCCATTTTCTCATTGAGATCTGCTTCAAACCGAACTCTGCCAGGTTCGGTGAGTACAAAGGGATCGAAGACGGAGCGGTGGTGCCGGGGATGTGAAGTGGCTGGACCTGCAGATGATTGGTGCAACCTTGCCTGAACTTGGGGATATTGCACTTGGATGGTAAATGATAAGTTGATAGCTGTCTTCCCCAAGCTCCTCCCGAATTTGGGCCACTTTGAAGGCATTTTGTTATAGTTTTGGTCAGCTTATTAGACAAAGTAGAATCAATTTGACTTGGATACAATGTTGGAAAGGGCAGAACAGTCTAATCAAAGCCATGGACTTCTGGTTGCGCTGGTTCCAATTGCTTTCCTCAATGAAACATATTGAAGTATACAAGCGCCCCCACTATTCCAATTGTGTTGGCAAATGCCAAGGGCAGGGGCAGCAACTTGCTGGTCTGGTATACAGTATGCAGAAGACCTATTCAATCGGGATGTTTGGGTTTGAATGCAATTGCAAAGCATGCAACAAATATTCCTTTTTTGAAGGCACACTTGGAAGGATTCCTTGAAATGTCAATCAGGAGAACTTCCGAAGCAATTCAACTGTCTTAACAATCTGTGACAACTAACTATCATCCAAGACGAATGTCCCAATCAGCACCTTCACTTCAGGAGTTCTCTCTTCAGAGTCTTCAACAAGAGCTCGACAGAGCATCCTCTATGTCTGCGTGCGCCATTCGGTGTAAGGATTGCAGATACTCCCTGTACAGCCGCTGGAAGTAGGCAAAAGAGATAAGACTCTGATTCTATTTGGATGCAGATCATGCAGGATCTAGGCATGCCAGACTTTGCAAAAGGTCGGTTTCAGCGACCCAAATCATGGCCGTCCATCGTTGCTAGAACAACACACCAACCACATCACTTCCGCATCTTTTGTAGATCAGCATATCCATAATTCTTTGGAACAGCTTTCTGCTTGTTGTGAGTCTCAGTTTTACGCTGCTCGCTGCTGAGTTCCTGCATCAGTCAAACATACGCGACAGAAGGAACTGATGGGTTGAGGTTACAACCTTGGCTGGGCAGTCAGGAATATAGTGGGTTTATGAAGATGATCTACTATATTCTGTTTCAATCCTGTTTGTAGAGATGACGTTGAATTTTGCCAATGTAGCTCCTGAAAGAACTTATAAGAATCTCAACACTCAGGACAAGCTGATTGGATTTGTACATGCTCTCTTCGGAAGGTATCCAGACTTCTGGCTGAAAGCTGCTTCGACCCTCAAAGAACGGCTGCAGCCTTGGTTGAGCAAGAAAAAAAAGAGATTCTCCTCCGGAACAAACGCATCTTGCGATCATTTGATGAACAAGTTGTTTTCTTTGGATTGCCATTGGTCAGAATAAAGCATTTCGACAAGAAATCCTGAACACAAAAAACACAGATCCAAAGGGAATTCTGGAATCCTGTGAATGCTTGGTTTGCCACCATGGAATCTTGGCCCAGGGAAGTAGATGACAGTCTGAGCCTGGAAGAAGTGACGTGTTGTGCTTAGTCGTTGGAGATCCCATCAATTGAGGATCATCACTTTTTTTGGAATCCAATGATGTTGAACAGTTTTAACTTCAAGTGCTGTTGTAACACGACTTTGGTACAGTAGACATTTTGGCAATTGTGATTGCAACTTGTATTTCTTTCATGTGGCTGGGCTATATGTTGACACCCCAAAATGGATCAGTCTCACATCCAACTGTTGAGGCACTGGATACCAGGGTAGCATGTGGTACTTCCAATCCAAAGAAAAGTAACCAGCTTTGGAACCTGAGGGCACTACTTCTGGGCTGGCTGCCAGATGCTTCTCTGTGTCTTGGCATGGGAAGGGTGAACAATTGCAGATCACATTGTACTTGCCAACTTTGACAAATCATTTGTTGGATCTTGTCCTTGTCTTTGAGATCGTTGCAGGGATTTTTGTTGCCTTTGTTCAGGTGCGCAACTTGAAGTGCCATGATTGCGTGCGAGGGTTTAGTCTGTCCTTGTTCGAAAAAAGAAAATCTTCGTCAGTATCAAGGCACTCTGCTGTGGGTATGAAACACTTCGTTAAAAGCCCCTTGTTTTAAACACATCCTATAAAAAAAACACTGAGAGCGTTTGCGCGAAGAAGTTCCAAACCTCCTGGATCGCATCAGTCACTGAAGTCTTTCTTGTGGGTCTCAGGTGGGAGCATCAGAAGGATCCACCGCCAGCTATGCCAAAGGTGGGCCTGCATCAGTTGGACCTGAGCCAGCAACCATAACAACAGGCTACTGGGTTGTAAGGAATGATTGAATGATTTATGGTTGAGGTGACTGTGGTCATCATGGGATTTCTAAGCTTGCAAACTAATCCTTGGCATAGTAATTAATATGAAATGGTCTTTCAACAAAATCTTTGGAAAGAAACTTAGCAACTCACCATTGTCAATGTGGCATCCTGGTATCCCTACCTGGAAACTTAGCCACAGAGATGGAACCAAGTTGCCAGGCTGAAGGTTTGCGGGTGCTGCTCCACGTCTACGACGTGTCACAGGCACTTCCAGAGCTATCTAAGAGAACGCCTCATCGGCACGTAACACCTGTGCTTCTTAAAGTTTGAAGGTGTGGATTTGGAAGTGTTTCAAGGCACCAAATTTCCGTGTCAAAGTATGGTTGGCCTTCCAGGAATCTTCCATCCAGAAGATCAACAAGGCACATTTCAGGGGCGTTGTTGGCTCGGGAGCCGTTGCTGGGTTCGATTTTCTGCTATCCTCCAATTTATCACCAAATAGTGGCTTACATGTATTGTCAACGAAGACTGCGGAGTATTGAATCCATTCGGTTTTTGCTTTGCAAAGCCTTTGGATTGTGGGGCCTACAGCATACATGAAGCATCGAGTAGCAGTCCATTTTGAATACAGGTACTTTTAGCCAACGCTTGGGGTTCAGGAAGTTCAGACCACTGCGACTCCAGACACTAAAAAATGAGAGGTACACTTGAGCTGCATTGTAAGATCTGCAGAAAGTCATCAGGACGTTTCCCTGAGATGATCTTTCGTCAAAGCGGTGCAGGTGTTGGCGCACAAGCACTTTCCTTTAAAGTTTGGTGGTGTGTTCCATGCTGGAGTGGAGGCCGGGAACTCTACCTTTCCGTGGTTGAACCACCAGCTGTAACGGGTTTTATCACTTCACTTGGGATCCTCACCTTCAAGGTGAATGACATGGAATGGTGTTTCGGCTTCTCTGCCAGCAAGTCCCTTGGCATGAAAGAACTTCCCTCCCTACCTTCTGCGCAAGCACTCTCCCCACGCCACCCCAACTTTTAGAAATCATAAGGCTATGCTTTCCACGATTTTTGGTCAAATGAATCAATCTGACCAAAGAGCTGATTTGTCTAAGGACTCATCCTGGAGTCGCATGCATTGAACCAAAAACACATCCACAACATCACTACCGGCAGACTGCCACTTGGCTGTAACCGGGGGTCACTTGGACACCATGCGATGTGAGTTTCATGGGCTCCTGTGGCGGTTGTTGGGCCTCCATGTCCAGGTTGATATGGGTTATACCCGCTGCAGCCCAGTCCCTTGGCATGCCACCAGATGCTTTGATTGCAGATTGAAAGAGATCATTGTAGGAGGCCAGGAAAGTAACACCAGCCTTTGATTTGCAATGACCTGTCTATCACGGACATGTCGTTATCTTCCAAAGGTCATTATTTGAAGGAAATGTGCCTGTGGACCTATTTCATGCATGAGAAAGGACTGATGGACTGGAGATTCTGAATGTCGTTGGTCCATCTCAGGCAGATGTCATCGAGATCGTGGACCAACTTCTAGAGGACAGTGTCGTAGCTTCGGTGGGAAACAGTATTGCTCCTCAACAGTTTGCAGTTCCTGGTTTGCATGCAGGCTTCCACACTATAGTCCATACACCGACATCAATCTCCCAGAAATTCCTCATCTTGCAATCAACATGACTTGGTTCACATCCCTGTAACATCCCGAGGAGTATCCAGGTGATGACTATGACCTGCTTCGGCGGAATTGCTGTCACTTTGCTGATGACTTCACCAGGCCCGAAGAGTTGCCCTGGAAAATCTAGGATAAGCAGATCCAATTCTGGAAATAAAAACATTAGCAGTGCTGTGAAGGCAAGGACACTATCTTTGGATAGGCTGAAGTTAAAATGCCAGCAGTTGGACGGACACTTCTGGATATGTCAGCTCTCCAGGCGGTTAGGCGTTGGAGGCATTCCAGGCAAAGTTGGGTAACATGAGATGCGGGATTGGGAGGATTGCGGAGGATTGCGACCATCGTATGTCATAGGGCAACCAACAGCAACAGTTTCAAAAACCACCGGGCTTTCCCCGCAGCAACCTCATATTGATCCAAGGCTGGGTAATGCGCCTTGCCAAAGTGGGTGCTGGTGTTGGGTCACCTAGATCCGGCCAGGGAGTACTGTAGTTTTCTTTCGTGCGACACGGAGTGCTAAACCGCCATGATCAAAAAGCTGGAGACTAGATAAAAGATTTGTGAATCCGGGAAAGCTGACGAGCTTACCCATCCAAAATTTACAAGAGCTCATGACGCTTTTAGGGATGGTCCAGAACAGGCACCTCATTTGTGGTGTTTGAGATGCTTGAGCGATTCCTTATCTCCACCTTGGAAGACAATCAAAACTTAGCAAACCTTGTGGTGGCCTAGCCGAGGTTGATTCAATGATTCAATCTGCGCCAAAGTACCTTGGTCTAGAAGCTTCGTGCGGATATACGCTGGTTTGATCCATGTCCACGCTGCACAAAACGACTGGGACTGATTCTTTCAAAAACACCGCAACATCCTGCAACCTTTCCACAAAGTGGGTCAATTAGATTCTAGCACATTTGGTCAGAGAGGCACTTTTCTACATGATCAGGAGCAACTCCTTCACCTTCAATGCAGTTCAAATACAGCATTTGTGTTTCTGGGATAGACATAGACCGCAGCTGGAATCGTATATCTATGAAGCATCTATGAGATGAGAATTGCTGCAATGCTAGGCCCATTCGGCAACGCCTCGGGTACGGCGATTCGGACTCAGACTGAGAGCAATTCGACAGCAGTGCAGAGTGACGCGGAGGCACCAAAAAAGCGCCTTCCTTCAAAAAGCGAATCAGGGAAATTTGTCTTTGATCTGGTTAACCGGGGACCACTTCTCGCTTCGTCTTCCAAAATCTACAGGTGCATATCCATCCATCACACTGTGCTGCTTCAAATTCGATTCTGGAGAGGTGGGGGAGACAAGACTTGCGAAGATTGCAAAGCCAGCAAACATGACTCTAGAAATTTTCATGCAGGAGGTCTGCAAAAGGGATGCTGGCTTGGATGATTCTTCAGTATTCGCCTGCTCACATCTAATTGCACATTTGGATAACATCCATTTGAGGAGCGTGTTTGTGGAGGAAATATACTTGATGTGGGAAGTCAATGCGAAGGTAGCAGAAAAGCCAGAAGTGTTGTATAAGCTTCACCACATGCCAACTCGTATGCATCCGAGTGAGGTTCTGGGGGCTCCTCTTTTGTTCTCTAGATCTCTGTTGCAAATGCAGCACTTCTGTACCTGCAGCCAATGAAGACCATTTTGGCAAGGTATGTTCGGGTCTACCCCCGGATGTATATCATATGACATTTATGACATATCATATATGGTAGAAGATATGATACGATATAATGATGTAAGATATCTGGCGTGCGGTGTATTGCATGTATGTATATGGCACATGATGTATCTTATTTGGCACCTGATACATGGCGTATCATGAATGCAAATGATCTATGATTCACGAAACATGATCTATGTCACAAAAATACATACACCAAACTGTGTTACAACAAACATGGAAACTAAAATACATGCGAAAATACGCATAAACCTTCAGAAGCGCTTACCTGTCGCTGATGAGTCTCACATGGGCCACATGATGAATCTTGGTGAGCTGGTCGATCTCCCACCACGCCAGCCGGAAGGCTGCTTGCAAGGTAGCGATGTGACAATGTGTGACCCCTGATACTGTCTCTATTCCCAAAATGCTCAAACAAAATCTCTGAATGCCATTAACACGAAATAAAACAGGTATTTTTCAGAGGCAAGTAACGGGACAAGGCTGTGAAGAAACCAAGTCGCAAAGTCCCTTGACTTGCTGCTTACAAGCTCTGCCGATCGTCAGGGACTTGCATTGGGTTCCCGATTCGCAGGTGCAGGAATCTCCCAAAAAGGCAGCGCTGGTTAGCCATGGCTGGTGAAGAATCAAGTGCAACCTGTTGTTGTTTGCTTTATTGTTTTCCCAAAGGACACTTCCAACCTGAAGCTGTTTAGCATCTCAGAGTGCCGTATCACACCTGTCAAATCAGACGAACAGAAACTCAATGATTGATCAGACACAAGTCTTTTGCATTCGAGTTGTAAAGACCAATTCATGTGACATCGAGTCGCGAAACGAATCGCTGCGCAAACCTTTTGTTTTGGCCTCCGGACCACAAGTCCCCATTTTGCTGGAGTCACAATGCCTGGTCCTTAGGATATATTTTTAGCTGCAATGTTGCTGGCACTGATTCCGTACTATGTGATGTAGTTACTGAAGAAGTTCAGTGCAGTGATGCATCTAGCCATTTTTCCTTTCCCGATAGTCTTTTAAACATGTTGGGCCCACAATCCTATACTCTGTGTTCTTTTCAATGAGTGCTCAGCACATGTCCCGAGGGCACGATGCCGCTCAGCTGCTTCGAGGTACCCGGGGTGCAGGGTCAAGAACTAATGATGTGTAGCCTTTTGCGGATGTAGAATTGATTTAACATGCTCTCTCGAATCGGAGCCAGATGCACCAGTGTTTGGCACTGTGGCAAGTTGATGATCCTCTAGTGAAGCTTGCTCACCAATGGCCTGACCCTATAGATTCGATCGTCATGGAAACTGTCCGAGGACAATTCCAAAGCCCAATTCTTACTCTGTTGTTGAATGCCTACCGCCTACCGGGCTTTCTTTTTTTTCCCACACTGAAGAGTTTCTTCCCAAAAACCCAAGCCATGGGCGTCTCGAGTCTAACTCCGATTGACGTTTGGAGGTTGTTGGTGGTGTTGGCATTGGCTTTGGTGGCCTTGGGTCTTTTTTGGCATGTTGGAATGCTCAGAGATTCATGACGAAATCGTGGTCGGTGTTTTGTGAAGCAGTCCCAGATGTGAAAGATACTTTGATTTTGACGATGAAGGAGTGGTCAACAATTAAGTCAAATTTCAAGGTGTTACATACCGTTCATTATAGTCAGAGTCTACGCAAAGTTCTCTTTCAGGGTTTGAAGGCTGTGCCCAGCCGTCTTGATTGGAATAGCGACGCATCTTCTGCACAATGGAATTGATTCAAAAGACGAAAATGGAATTCTGTGCCTCTGCGAAACTTTCTGGGCATCAAGCATTGGTGAGAGGCTTTGCATTTCACAAGAATCTGCATTAGGTGATCCATCCCAGCACAGTTTGGGTGTTCAATTTTCCGTGCCAACATTTCAGAAATCCAAGATGAGGTGTCTTCGAGCCCGCAGGAGGCAGCCATTGAGGGTTTGGATGCTCCGAAGATGACTGCTTGAAAGTGTTGATATTTAGATGCAGGTGTGAGGTACAATTTTGGGGAAGTCCGAAATTGACGTGAATACTCAATGTGTTCATCTCTTGCAGGCCAGATGAATAGGGGTAGCCAGCTCTTACTATCTTTGAGTCTTTCTTCTTTGGAACCCATTCTAGATCATCGCCCTAAAGACTTCGTTTCAGTTTGGGTTTTCAAAGACCTGAGATCAAGCTAGAAGCAAGTGTCCTGTTGGATTCAAGATTGCTGTATATCCACTACTGGCATCCTCACGGTGCCAACAACATCCCTAAGGATAACTGTCATGACCCATGAGTTTTTGTGCGTGGGGAAAAGAGTCTTCATCTTTTACATGTTTATTTGCGAAGCGGATCAAAGTCTGGACAATCAGTAGAGATGAGGCGGCTTTAGTAATTGCAGTACAGTATACATCATATATGATTGATATCAATATTAGATACATGTGATAAATCATTACATATAAATTCTCGTGAATGGCCAGATGGCAGAGAGAATGGTTCAGGAAGCGCCGCTGGAACCTGGAGCTCCTGCGCAGGGGCACCGCGTCAGGGTGCCAAGAATTTGGCCCGGAAACTCTTTATCCAACCGAAATCGATCTATCCCAAAGCTTTGGAGACTCTTCTCTGAATGGAACATATCGATCAGTTCCTTTCGTAGTTTCTGGCCTGTATTTACGTGGTGAGATTCTATGTGGTTCTTGCAATAGTTGCTTAGGCGCCACAAAACCACCTACTCTAGTTCGCAAGCATCTACCGCAGACGTCAGCTTTTGTTGCCTTGAAGCAAATTATATGGTATCGACATGTATCTACCGCCCTGTGACCAGAAGAGAATGAGCACTTGCATGGGTTTCGTTGTGAAACCTTGTGTTTTTGTTGAATGTAGTGCCATGTTCAGCATGGTTAGTTCATTTGTGTCCTTTGCGGACTTTCAAATGAATCTGTGAAATAGTCTAGCAGATATCCCGTGGTTTGGGGGTTGCCTGAAGGTAGACATTCCCTCTTGGGGATGGGTGTGCACAAGATAGACGAAGAGCCCGTGATTTGACAACGCCTTTGATCGCCAGGGCACTCTTCCAGCGTTCAAGCTTGGCCCCATTGAGCATTTGAAGGCGATAGTGAGACATCTGAAAATCGTAAAGATTGTACACTTCCAGAGACTAGATATTCGAAGAGCCGCAGGCTTCTCCTACTGTTGACATCTCCGGAGACCCTGACGTCTGTACCCACAAACGTTTCGGAAGGCTCTTTCAGCAAGTGAAGAACAGACGTTGGAGGCGCCACATTGAGAGAATACATGAGAATACCTTTTTGAGTTTCATAATTATCTTAGTAGAATTCAAGGACCTGTTGTGAAAGCTTGCATTTTGTTGGACAAGGATGGCAAGCTGGTACTTCGCCAAGAGGAAGATCCCACGAGGGGCAAGGTGGATGGGTAGGGTAGGGGCACATTAGGGTGTATGGCTACGGAGTGGGAAAGTGCTTTCTGGGAAAGTCATGGAAAGTCTAGTTCCTTTGTGAATGAATCTCAGAGTCTAGAATCAGATTGCAAATGGTTCAAGAGTTCCGAACGCTACCATCCTGCTCGTGCATTTTTTTGGTGGTTAATTCAGTCTGGTCTCTATTATATTGGCTGGTTGGCTGGTCCGACGGCTGGCAGCATGTCATTTGCCGCCTCATAGTCCAGTGTCTGTTTCGAGCAGCACTCATTTCTGGAGATCTGGCAGATTGATAAAAGGATATGAAGCCGGTTGGAATTGGACATCTTGCCATTCTAAGCTAAGATGTCCTGATCTGAGATTGATGTCCATTTCCAATATGACAGTGAAACCAGGGCCTTGCAATTCGGGATATGGCAGCCACACCAGATGATGTGATGGAGGCTCTGCGCTCGGTATGGGATAGGTCTTGAGACCCGGCAGCCGACATTCATTGCTGGTAGTTGTAATTTGATATTTGGTTTCATGCCGAAGGAATGGTACCAACAATGATCCCACGACTTTGATGCATGTGAATATCTCCATGTTTGGTGAATGCTCCAGGGGGTTGGAGTCAGGATCGATACTCCATGACATTCTTGAACATGCTGACATTCGAGCAGTGATTCGTTTCAGGAGCTCCTGGACTTCTCCCACTACAATAAGAAGGCACACATCCGTCCTAAAAAGCCCCAGTTCTTTTAGTGGTGTATTCTCCATACATAGATGTGATTGTTTGAACATACAGCTCTCTTTCTGGTGCATTTGCAGATTGTTTTCGATTTGTAGATATTTGCCTTCCTCAAAGATGTTGGAGATTGCCTAGTGCTGAAGCAGACAGACAGTCTCTATTGAGCAGCTGCGCAATCCCAGATTCCGCCTGATTTCTTTGAAGTTGATTTTGTGCATCGAACAAACAATCATGGAAGTGCAATGTGTACAATTGGAAAATGTTTCATTGAACTTTCAAGAGACTCATCTCACGAAGCAGGTGGCGATGTGTTCCAAGAGTATAGTCTATGGCACCAAGAAACTGAAGGGTGGCAAAGAGCAGGTCAAGGCATCTGGCACGGGAGAAAAGGGACATGCTTCTTCATGAGTTTTTTACGTGTTGGGCCCTTCCGAAACCCCTCCAATTTCCAGTGTTTCGTGAGATTGCAAACAGCCCTGGTGCTAATGAGAGGTGGAAATGTCTTCCACCATTATCCCTGGCTGGTCCTTCAACTGCTACTTTGATCACACAGTCTGTGATCCCAGCGATACAACTGGAACCTGTTCCTTTTCGTGAGACGGGGCGAGATTCTTGCCAAAGTATGATCTCGCTTCTGCCCACCAGAGGTTGTAGCCCCTATTCAAACACTTTGCTCGGAGGCATGTAGCATGCATCTAAAAACTCCACTTCACAACATGACACTATGTAGTCTTTACACTTCACAACATGGTATTACATAGTCTTTCTGGAGAACATGTGCGTATGGGTTTGCTCAAATCAGATATACCTACCATTGAAAATCTGTTCCAAGGTGGATCGCAAAGGATACTCCATGATTTGGTTCGGGGACTCATCCGGGGAGTGTGGAAAAAACGTTGCTGACATGTCAAAGAAGATCCAACAACCCTCTGGCTGTGAGCGGCCGCCATGATGGACAACCAAAAACTGGCATGAAGCTACCTTTAGCAGGAAAATATGAAGCGCTGCTCAGGGGCACTTTCTGGTTCTATCCTAATCACCATACGTCGTCATTTGTGACTTGCCATACATCATGCAGACACTGAGCATGGGTGGTTTTCCCAATCATTGATGGCATGTGTGATGCCCATGTACTTGTACATACCTGATAGCCTAACAAGTGAATCATGATCTTTCCTACCCAGTTTAGATCGTTTCACCATTGCAAGATGTTGGGTTGACCCGAAGTGGAAAAAGCTGATGGGATCAAGAATTCTTGGACCCCATATGTAGACGTTACCAATTTTTGTTCTTTTGGGCACTCTTATTCTGGTCGAGCTCTGCAAGAGCTGGACCAATTGTGAATTCAGGTCATTAGACTATGACCGCCGATCGGATGTGGACGACATCAAGGGCATGTGGTGGGGCACTGGCAGATGCGGCAGTGTGGATGATGTTGAAGCTGAGGATCTTGAAACTAAGACTTAAAGACTTAAAGGTACCTTTGATTTGGACATTGTACTGGTTGCAAAAAGCAGAACTTGGAAAGCTCTCATTGAAAGATTGGACACTGCTGGTGTGGTTAAGTGACCTGTAAGTTCTCACACTGTAGGTATGTGGCACCTCATCCGACAAAGGAAGGATGGTGCGAACCTCAGATGCCGGGGTTTCTGACCTATTCACGAGCAGGATTTCAGTTGCTTGAAGGAATGCCCTGAACAAGAAGACTAAGTCACACAGGTTGGGCAACATGTTATCATACACGGACACATGAAGACGTTTGTATATATCTAGAATGATTACACTTTATACATATGTATACATGCATATATGTGTATGCTGTATACATCTATATCCATAATATGTGAATGAGTAGATCGAATACTAACTTTCGGAGATACCTCATTCTCAAGGATTTGCAGACTGACAGTTGTGGTGGAGAGCAGCTGGCATGACCCAAAAGCATTGGCGTGTGTCATTCCAAAATTCATGCGCCATTTGATAATTTGCTGCCCTGTAAACAACCAACCACTTTCATCCACTTTCCATCTCTGAACCACCACAAGACCACCGCAAGGTCTTTCAGTAGTCTACATGCCCACCCTGAAATTCAATAGTCTAAGAGTCTACTTATCTGCAAAAGCCTTGAGATCAACACAGAGCATGCGACTTTTGAGGGAAGATCCGTTGAATCAAGCCTCCCACTGGGTCAATATCCCCCACCTTTGAGGTCTCGAGTCTTCTACCAGATCGATATGAGGCTAAGGTATCGAGCCGTTGCCTTAGTCAACACTCAACTACTGTAGCTATTGCTTGCACCAAGCATAGGGTAAACCACAAGTGCTGTGGATGAATCACACTTGTGACCAACATTTCTTTATGTCCAACTGTTGCTGAGTCGTTTCATACCATGGATTTGTTGAGTCGCCCAAGGTGCCAGGGGTGCTCTACCGTGCACTTTCACGCAGCAGTTGGGGCCACTGCGTCATCCCACTTCGTTGGAGGAAATAATGTTGATAAGTGATAACATTGTTAAACCATGTGGAGGGAAACCATGTTCATGGTATCCTTTATGTGGCAGCAGCCACACTCAAATCACCACATTCATTAAACATCCCACAAAAAGGTTGAAACGAAGGAACGTGCGAACGCAAGGAATGGTGAAGGAAGGTTTAAAGGGATCAAATCAGTTTCCCTAGATCCTATTTCGTAGTCTATGTCTATATGAATGAAAGTTCTGGAGACTTTTTAAGATTGAAGCATCTATAGGGTCGACTCTACCATGAACCTAACTTTAGTGCTGTATTCATCACTGACTCAGACATATCCGAGGCCTGAGCAGTGCAGTGTCCTGGGTGAAGGATTATAGTGAGAAGCGTGCTGCGAAACATGGCTAGACTTGGGCTGGAAAATGTTTTTCATAGAAAAGTGAGGTTTGGCCAATTTACCTTGGCGGCTTCTATTCTTGCAAGTTTTGAGGGAATGAGACACCAGCTTGAATTGCTGTGATGGTTTGATCCAAATCTAGAACTCACGGGACCTGTCAAGGTGAACTGGGCATGGTCCTCCAAAGGGAGCTGGCTCCAGATTTTAAGTGGAACTGGCTCCAAGTTCCAACCAAATCCTGACGTGTCTTTCGGATATTGCCAAAAGATCTGGGTGCAAGCGGAGAGTGGGGGAGTGGACTTTGAACAGATCACGAGAGACACCTACTGCACTGGAATTCTGAAAACGGTTGGATGGTTTGCCAAGGTTGCTCACTCAATGGAAGAGTACAGCATGTCATTGACAGCAAGACAGCAACGCCGACCAGACAGTGTACTCCAGCACTGATATTTTCCCTGCTGCACAGAAGATGTGGATATCGCCATCGTCGTGCGTTGGTGTCGGCATCATCATCATCATCATCATCATCATCATCATCATCATCATCATCATCATCATCATCATCATCATCATCATCATCATCATCAACTAGGAGAATCACAAGTCCACTTACAAGCCAGTATGTTTCACAAGCTTCGCCTTTCCAGACATTTTCTTTGTCAACTTCTGTGGAATTCCTGTGGCTCCAGTCATATTTCTCAATCTTTGGTCAGTGACGAAGGTCCCTGAATTTCCATGAGGTGGCGCCTCGGATGCAGAATTGCCATGACTTAGCGACTTAGCCCTGTCATTATAGCCTCCCCTTTGCCAGAAAAACGTATTGCATGCTTTAGGCCTAGGGCTAAGCCGTTATGGTCCTTAACCATTCGGTCTCCATGGATGTCTCATGATGTCATGGTTATTTCCGCCAAGGCCATGAAAGGCCGGGGCAAAGGCCGAGGCAAGCTTCTGAGGGTCGCGGATCTTCTTGAAACGGACACCGATCAGGAGATATGACATGGTCTGATCGCAGAAGATCTTGGAATAGTTCTGCAGTGTCTACAATTGAAACAAAGGGCGATCTGAACGCCCAGACAATGGACTCTTGCCCTTAATATTTTCCCAACCCGTGTTTTGATCTGAAGGTGGGGGTACAGTACAGTAAAAGTACTAGCATATTTTGGAGACACTCAGCTGACTCAAAAGGTGATGTTTGCTCTGGTGGATGCAGGCCGGAAGACAGAACCGAAGCCGCCAAACGTCGAAGGCGAGAGTTGGCAGGATGAGACGTCCAAGCGGTGGAAGACTCTTGGTGTTGTGTGCCGTGAAATGCTGGACGGTTTACGGTTTGCCAGCAGGTTTGGCTGAACTGTGCTTGGATGGTTACAAGAGAAAGATGCAATTTTTGGTTGGCTTACCCACTTCAGTAACGCGAAAAGATTCTGCTGAGTCTGTTTGGAGAACCTCTGTTGTAATTCTAAGAGTTTCAAGTCACACTGGGAAAGTGTAATTTCCTCCAAATCTCGATCATCGTTATTTCAACATCACCGCCCTTTTATGGCTGACACATTTTTTGTTGTAGTGACAATGACATAGTGGTGATGGACTTTGGGTACATATGACATCATATGACGAAACACACCTTCTCTGATGACTTCACGAAGTTCACCCTCAGAACTTAGAATTCACTGGTTGCCAATCGATAAGACGCTGTGTCGCTTCTTTCATGACGCAAGGCGAAGTCCCAGGGTTGTTGGGAAAGCGAACATCGTGTCCATGGATCAATAGCCGGACTGCCGAGAGGGCAGATGCAGGATTTGGGGGACCATCCAGAAGATGAGGAAAACCATGTTCAAGTGCAATGCAAGGTGCCATGGTAGTTGTTGGATAGTGTATACGTAGGTAGATTTGATGATTTTGATCCACCACCATCCTTTCTCCATCTCTTTTCAAACAGATGTGGTGCTACAGCTACAGTAAGTGTAGCCTGAATCCTTGTGAATAAGCTTCAGATCGACACCTGCAAGACAATGACCTGCCGCCACATCCAAGCGGCTGAGGCCAGATCATTCAAGCATCCAAGGAGGACCTGTTGGCTGGTGAAGCCGTGGCGCCAATTCATTGGGGTGAAAGTCTTTCGTAGATCATCTATTTTCAATATACCTGGATATTATTGAATACTACAGTTCCAATCTTGGAATTAACACCATGCAGATCTGTTCTTCACTGGTTTGATGAGTCGGCTTCTTATGAAAGATTTGTTCAGATTCAAGCCAGCCACTCATACGCGACGGTTGCATCTTGTGCACGAATGTCGGTAGACCAAGGGCTCCCTATTCTGTTCCATCAAGGGCTTCTATTAGCATGAAGGTCCATAGGCTATCATCAAGAACGAGCGTAACCCTCCTTTTTTTGCTTCACTTGGAGCACACCATCAATGCATGGTTTTAAATCCCGAAAGACTTCAGAATCTCAGGAGATATGTGAGATCTTGAGATATTGTAAACTTTAAACCCAAATCACGGAAGCTTGGGAGGTTTACTCACTTTATTGTAGAGTGTCCCCCCAGAAACCCAGGAAATTTCAACCCAATGCTTCAATGCTTCAGACAACCAGGACAATGGCATCCAGCGTATTTTGGTGCCTTGGGAGCTGGGATCGAATTCACGTGGATGTTTAGGAAAACGCTCCAGGATAGGCATTGGATCATCTTTTTGTTTCACCTTAAACTTGGTTTGGCTCGAAAGAAAGAGCTACATTTTTGACTGTGTGACGTGGAATTCATTTGACAAAAGGAGCAGTGGGTCCAAATACCCTTTGGACTTTAGACCATTTTATGGAAGTAGCAATGGATGAGGTCACACCGAAAGAGTATGGCGGGGTTTTAGATGTTAATCCTTTATAGAGATCCAAATCAACCTGTATAGCCAGACCAGCATTGGATATTGCACACTGCTTGATACATTTGCTTTCAAGAGGTGTTTTCATCAGACTTCATTTCCAGAAATTTCTTCTGAAGTTCAACGAGAGGATTGTAGCTGAGATCACAAACGAGTAGTGGCACATGTCTTTTGGCGTTTTTGTGTGGTCAACCTTCCAAGTCCTTGAAACAGCAAGAAAGTTGTTGGAACATGTGGGAACGCTCCAATCCCTGGCAGGGAGTGGTGGAGATGTGTATTAACGATATGAATCTGGCTGCTTTGATGCAAAGACAGTGAATGCAGTATCCATGCGGACATTCATTCTCACTCTTCATGCACACAAAGGACACAAGAAATTTCACAAGTCCATTTGCGTGCATATGATTGTGCTTTCTCTAAACCTTTCCACTTCATCCTGATTCATCCTTTTCATACTTTGGTCTTCTTTCCTGTGATTTTGTCGCGTGCCTCGGAACCGTACCTATCCTGACTCCGTTTGCCAAGGTGAATCTCTCGACGTCATTGCACCGCTTGGCGAAACTGTCCGTCGTGACGCCGCACAGTGATCGGATGCTCCGCCAGGCGCAGGGATTGGGAGAATTTAGGAGATTGGTTAAACTTGCATTTAGCATTTGGTATGTAACGCTTGGGAAGATTTTGAATAGTTCCTTTCATCACAGCGATGAATATGCCGATTAATTTCAGTTGGCTGGCAGATTCTGAGGCGTTTGATTCACTTGCCTTGTTCAAGATTTGTAGCAAATGCTGCTTCAGATTTAGGTGGAAGCATACTCGGGGAGTAGTTCCTGCTTCATCAAAAGTGTCATTTCTTACGTCCAGAGTGGGTTTGTTAAAGTCCATCGCGTGCAAACAATCACACCGTTGTAACTGGTAGGCTATTCGAGCCTTAGGAAGTATTATGAAGCCACTCGAGTCGTCATTCCTTTGTCGAATCAAACGATACTTGTGGGAGCTTATGCAAGAATTACAGAATTGGTTCGGATTCGGAATATTGTCTGGTGAATCGACTTAGAGATGCAGGTGGAGGGTTTTGATTTGACTAAAGACAGAGTCTTGAAGACCCTTTGCCTTACCTTGTACTGAGAGCACATGAAAGTCACTTTGGTTCATGGCTGCGAGCATTGGAACAATGAGAGACAAACAGATGGATGACGGTTTTCCTTCTCCAAGACATTTACTGTAACTTAGACGCAGTCAAAGGCCTGCACTATGCAACCACATTTCATGGGTCATCCCAGCACGAAAGGACCAGACCATTCCGAGATGCAAAAAGTTTACTGAGCATAGCAGTGAAGCATGGCAACCACATGACATGACATAAAGCTTTTGCTTCGAGTCTGGCGTTGTTTGCAACGACCAACCGATCCTTGCATTGTGCACCTGGGAGCCATGCAAGAGGGAGGACGAGAAGGTCAATACAACAGCAGCCAGCGGGAAATCATCCAAATCCAGATTGGCAAAACAGGCAATCAGGTAGGCAATTGGTTCTGGCGCCAACTATGCAATGAACATTCCATCGAAGTCAACAACCACGACTTGCGAGGTTGCCAACAAGGAAATCCGCAGCAGGGTTACTTGGATGTCTTCTTCAATGAGGGAAGAAACAAGAGCGACTTGATTGCATCTGCGTTAACTGTGTACTGTGTAAACATGTGTAAAGCAAGCCATTGAAGGCTTTTACCTCTGGCAAACCAAGGCAGTTTTTCAAGGTTCAGATAGGGGCAAGCAACATAGAAACCCATCATGCTAGAGAACGGTCCAGGAAGAGTCCAGATGCATAGCTGGCATAGCTCTCAAGCTCATAAACATTCATAAACATTGAAATATAATTCGATTCAAATGGTGCTGCCTTTCAAGGACATGTGCCGCGGGCGATTTTGATGGATACAAATCTGGGAGACTTGGCCTCTGTGGCCCAAGACCCCAAGGTGGGTGATGCTTGGCAAGGTTGACAAGGAAGTCTTTCAAGTGAAGAAGCTAAGTCATCACCCGAAATTATCCAGTCTTTATTTGATGCTAATGGTCTGAATTGGTTCACCAAAGTGCAACGAAGAACGTTAGCAGATCCTGGTTGATCCACAATCCACAATCCATTATCATTTTTTTTTCGTGCTGGGACCCCACCTGTCATTTGCAGAAATCCGGGTAAGATGAAGTCAGCTAAAATAGTGGGCGAATTGAAGCGACTGTTGGGAAGGAATTTTCAGAGGATTTGGGCAGACTTGACGACTGATTGACTCGGCAAGCTGCTGATGGGAACCTTCAGAGGTTTCGAGTTCCTGTTTCAGCTGCATCTCCGGCCATCTCAGGATTTATATCGCCCTGAAAACATCATCGGCAATGATGAATCCTCTGGAAATTGCTACGCCAAGGCCTTCCATACAGAAGGTCCTGATTTGGCTGATAGATGTTTGGAGATGGTGCGAAAAGAGTCTCTAAGTTGCGAACATCATGAGCTCATGAAGTGGCACCGGGGAAATTGATCCTTTCACTTTGGGTGGGATGAAGTCACAACAAGTCAGTTGAGCAATCCAAGGTTGCCGAAGGTTCTGGCTCATCCTTTCTATATCAATGGGATGAGATGGGTCAAGTATGGGTCAAGCATATTTAGCAGTAGCAGTTCATGGTATGACGTTCAATCGCCAATAGACTAGACAGAAACAATGATCGACTATTCCAAGCAACACTGACTAATGACTAGACAGGTATACTGTATATCCGACTAGTGGTAAATAGTGGTATTGGGTAGTACATATTGCAGCATATATAGACGTAGTGGTATTGGGTAACATACGGTATCTAGTAGTATTCGGCAGTAACATATATAGTGGTGTTAGTATTTCCCAATGATAGTGATTCGTCGGATAGTAACAAGTGCTGGTTGGCCATTGGCAGATTTTAGTTGACCATTGACACAAAAATGATGTGTTAGTCGACGTTTCAGCGCCATCTCATACACGATGGACAGGCATTCATGTGAGCAATTTCATTTCAGACTCCCATAGCACATTTGAAGGAATACCAAACATGAAACTACTGTCCTCTTTCTCAATAAATCCAAGTCGGTCCATAACGGGAACGTTTGAAGTGCTTGCGAAGTGCCTAAAACGCCGTTCATCTCAGCCTGAGACTTCAGGTTTGAGAAATGCAACTGTCTTCAGGGTGTGCAGTTTACGCACTCAGCCTGTGGTGGCACGGGAACTGGACTCACAGGTTTGGTGCTGAAGACCCTACGCGATTACTTGGACAAACAAAGCAAATGTGTTTCTTGGCAAACATCAGAAGCTTTCTCTCCTTTTAGTTGGTCTGGGCTCATGGAGCACTTGAAATGCACTCTATCATCAAAGTTAGGAGAACCGGGTGGGGTCCTTCCAAACCCTTACCTAAGTTAAGAGAGAACCAATCTACGCAAATCTCTTGATTTGTCATTTGGGAATTGCCGAACCGAAACCTGATTTCACTTGATAGGTGCCCATGAGCCAGGCACAAGTTGCCAATTTCAGTAGGGGTCGCCTTGCTATTGGTCTCATTATTCGTATATCGAGACCCAAGTACCTGTGACACTGCCACCATGCCACCATGCCACCATGCCACCATGCCACCATGCCACCATGCCGCCAATCATGTTGAGCACTTGATACACAACGGGGAGCGCTTCAGGTGATGCAGTCTTTCGTGCTGGCACCAGCTCCCGGCATGTCCGAAGTGGTGCTGGAACCCTACAATTCTGCACTTTGCTTTCAAGACTTGCTTGAATACACTGACCAGGTGCCTTGGTTTCTGATTTGTGAGAAACTTGGCCAATTCATGGCACTGTACATCTTTCGTGGGGTCAAACACGTTTTCCAAAGTGTGAGTCCATGAGAGAGACCAATGTTTCATCGTGTTTCATCCGTTTCATCCCAAACTTTCGACCTTGAGGTGTTCCTGTTTGATAATCGAGCTCTAACAGAAGTGTGCCAGAAGGCCTTAGACCAAGATATGCCAAAGATGACCGACCTGAACCAGGTACTTGCCGTGAAGTGAGGGGTGGTTCAAGTGAGATGCAACTGTGATGATGTGTTTCCTTCACTTGTGGAGATCTTAAAATTGTGCCCGAAATCTATTCCCTGGAAGTCCTGATGGGTGAGCACATTATTTTGACAGCTAAGTTGTGGCTGCTCAGGGAGTGTGTTTTCAATTTCATGAGATCATTTTGAGTGATACGAAAGACTTCATCTACTCCACATTCTCAAACTTTCACTGCAGCACTTGCAATTTTCCCCCCTTTCAACAGCCAAACTTCAAAACTTCTGAGGTGGTGGCCCGGTGCATGTCTGGCATCACATCTTGCCTGAGATATACGGGGCCTTTGAATGCAGACCTTCGGAAGCTGCAAACCAACTTGGTTCCGTTCAAGAATGCCCACTTTCTCATTAGTGGCTTGGCTCCTCTCACGGCCAAAGCATCCGAAAAATACAGGAAGAGCACTGTCCAGGATATTGCGCAACAGATGTTTTCGAAAGATAATGTCACCGTGAAATGCGATCCTCTAAATCCGGGGGATGATTATCATGGCATCCTGAAAGCTCGGTTCTTGGCATCCTGGGCATCATGGCGGGGGAACTACGCGACAAAAGAGGTGGACAGAGTCTTGTACGACCTTCAGAAGGACACAGATGGAGTGCTGGTGCCCCAACACTCCGTCACCATTTTTTTTTAGTAAGCTGACTGCGATTGTATGTTTAGGAAAACCCACGACCACGAAAAACAAAAAATCCAAGCATCTTTCTGTTTGAAGTGCACACGACAGCTATCTATACATGTTGACCAAAGCGCCAGCTCTCCGCAGGATGGGAGTCGTTACGACAAGTTCTTTCCGGACTGGATCCCTAATTCCATCGCCTCCAACATCTGTGCACCTAAAGGCCCTGACACTCAGGTGTCTTTGCCTGGTGAAAGCTACAGGGAATTTATGTTGAAATGGGTGGGTAGCATGGATGGCCAAAGTTGATGGTTGAAAAACTCCAAATCCTAGTGGAAGTTCGAGACCTTGGGCTTTGCACTGCTATCCTGTTGCTTTGATTGTGCAGCTTCTCGGGATCTTTTTATGTCTTTATTAAATCTTGCATTGTCTCAGGATTCAGTGGTCTTTACGTCCAACAACACGGCCGTCCACGAGGTCTTCGACCGATGCATTAAGGTTTGGGAATCTTGGCAGAGGACATCGTGACATCATGAAGCCCCGGGTCCATAAGGTCCAAATTCATCCAGTGGCAGTATGGAAGTAAAAACTGCTGGTGTCGTTCCAACTGATCAGAATCAGACTGGTTCCCTTCTAAGCCTCTAGGCCTGACCAGCCAAGCTCCAGACTGAGTTGTTCCCCTAAGATGACCAAAGTGGTTGGCCACATGAAGGCCATAAACATCTGAACTCACATTGGACAACAGACGTGATCTGAGGACAATGTCTACAAATCCCGCGCGTATGTTCACGTCTTCGAGCAGGATGGCATTTCGGTTCAGGATCTCGTTGAGAGCCGTAATATTGTGAATTACATTTCAGATGCGTACAAGGAGACTGGGAGACTGGTGGCATGGGGAGACTGGATGTTGGAACCTGAACTTTCTGTCAGCATAGTGACAGTAGATGAATTGCGGTTGTCTATATCTGGGGGAATCTGCATTACTTGAGGGTTTGATAAGTTTGATAAGCTTGATAGATTCTAGCTTGTTGAATATCGAGTTAAGCAGTTTAACAGCTTGCCGGATCGGCCAGGAATTCGCCAGATGGGAGGACAAGTTCTTTGAAGTTGATAGTGGTGGCTATGGTAAGCCGGTCATCAGGGATAAAGCCGTGGAGAATGACGAGCAACTTGCCATTGCCACAGAGCTCAAGGAACTGATGGATGGTGAGATGTACATCAAGCAGGCGGGAAAATAGGGCTGCTTCATCAAAGGAGGGACCCTACTTGAAGGGATTGTTAGAATAGGTGTGGGAACACCATGGGCAATTTCATCAGAAAACATGACTTTGATATCAATCACCAAGTCGCTGAATGCTTCAGGTGGACTCTGGACGCCGATAAACGCAGGACCGGCGGTTGTGCCCACCGGTGCAGTCCTGCTGCGGTCTGGGGAATTCGTTTGTGGTGCCAATGAGCAAGTCACGATGTGAAGTTAAGCAGGTCAAAACGGCTCTTGGAGTCGTTTTTGTACAGGGCATATTCTGATGGCTCAGTCACAGAGCCATCAGGAGTCAGGAGTGCGAATCTGCGGATTCCATATCGCCCGCGGAAAATCCTTACCGTCTGCTTTGATGTGGTTGGAGGTTAGTGTGGCCCACTTCATCTATTGCAGGGACAAAGGAATATATGCAAAGTCCACTATTCTTTGGGGATTCTCAGGGAGCTGGCACCAACTTGTTTTACTCTTTGGGTTCGCTCTAGTAGGGATGGTCCTCAACCGTTGGTTCTATTCATCATTTCGGGAACTTGGTGATTCCACTTTAACAAACTTGCTGCTGCAAAAAAGCACTTGCACAAACACCCTCCTTGATATCGTCCAAACCCAACTCTATGTATGTAGCACGTAGATATAGTATATTTGATTTCAGCCACCCATACTGGTCTTGCAGTGGAAGCCTCCCAACTTGAGTACATAAATTCAAGCTGCAAGAGAGTCCACGTTGCTGCGCAGTCACCAATCATGAAGCTGCTTTTGGCAAGCATTGCCACAGCATTTTGCGCTGTTGAACAGGTGCCTCGGAGATCAATGAAATACAGACACGTAGCGCTGAATTGAGAGAGTATTGTCCGTTCACGCACTCAAGCAGCACATTTCTCTCTTAAGTTCATGTGACCTTTACCGTGTTTGGCGGGAAGGTTCAATTGAGGGGATTGGCATTCCATGCCTTTTGCCCGTCAGGACCCATCTCTTCCTCAGTCCTTGAGCAACATCGTCCTGTACCTCAGGATTGGGGCAAGGAAAGCCCCAAGCCCGCAAAATGAGGGTCCCCAAATTCCTCTCTCGTCTCGTCATTCTTTTGATGAGATGTCATGACCTGAAGTAAGGGCACCTCGGCTGTCCTGTGTTTTGGGCCATAGGAAGATTCATTTGAGTTGTCCTGATTTGCTAGACATTCTCTTCTTAGACTTCTTCAGTAATGTAATGGAGCGTCAAAGTAGTGTGAACATGTGTCATTTTTTGTTGAGGCGACCTGGTGAATGATGAGATGGGGGAACTTCCACTAAACAAGAACAGAAGGGGACACAGTGCAAACCCGTTCAAGCCACAAAACCTGTGGGCGAACTCTGAAAATGCTCTACAGGGCTTTAAAGTCTTTAAACTGTGAAGGCTAAATGCCTGCAATGGCAATTGGACTGAACTTCTGCCTCTGCTTGCATGTTCTGTTGCTTGTAGTGGTGGTGACAGGAAAAGAGAACCGACAACTGGCCTTTCTTCCTTTTGAAAACCTTCTCCGCCTGAGACCTGGTCCTTGGCGACGCTACGTATCATCGACTACAAGGTGTTGGAGTTGGTCTGGCACTCAGAAAGCCAGAGCCAAGAAGCACCATCAGAAACCGGCGGTTGACGCCCTTGTAACCCCTGGCATTTTTTGGGAAATATCTTCTTTGAAACCAGATGAAGCTACACATTCTTTCCGTCTTGAGGCTGGAAACCTGGCAGTTGCAAACATGAAGGATGATAACTGGGGGTTGTGGGGCCGTTCTTGGGAAGAAAATCCAATTCTCAGCTTATGGAATTGTCACTTCTTACTACTCTCTCAACTAAAATTCGGGTAGAATTTGGCAAGCATTGTCAGAGATTCTCAAGTCTAGGGCATTTCCGAATGCTGCCAACCCCCGGTCATTTTCCTGCCCAAATGCTTCCAGATTTCTTTTAGACGAGTCATGTTCAACGGGACAAGTGTCATCACACATGTCATCGTGTCCATTTGACATCAGCCAACTTCACACATGATTAGCAGTGTTCAGATGTGCTCCAGCTTCATACCTTGGTGAGAATGAGGTTACAATCACTCCAAATCAATCCTCCAGACTTGAATTTGCATTAACTTGCAATTCATTTCCTCATTCGTTTCATTCGTTGGAATTGACTTGTTGTGTTGCAGGATTTCAAGGCTTTTGAGTTGGCTTCCTTGCTTTGGTCCTTCGCCAAGCTTGGCACTGCCGACACCATGACACCTGTCAGGGGAGCCTGGTGAAGTCACAGATTTGGTGACAAAAAGATGTGTGTCTCAAGAACCTGAAGCATTATTATGCAGGGCATTTTTGATATTGTTCACAAAAGATGTTCAACATCCAAAACTGTTCAAACCAAAATGAACTCCAAGATACAGCTTGCACTGGGCTCCCAGATCGAACCCCATCACCGGCTTTCAGCCTCCAAAACATTTTTTCAACGGTCAAACTATTTCTTCTTGGTTTCCGGTTTCCTGAATGTTTTTTTTTTTTTTCCGGAGTGACATCAAGACTTTCGTTCTTCTGAGTCATCCTGAGTGGGCCATCCAGCAGGTGCTTCTCTTGCCCACTGGAGGTTGTGAGCCCCCTCTTCCGTGCTGCCACTGGCCGTTTGATGGCCTGCATGGACCTGAGCAGGGGAGTGACGGGTGCAACAATCCTGGCTGTTGGTTCATGACTTTTTGGATTTCAATCATGGTCTTTCAGAGTTACGAAATAGGTAGGACAAGGACATGCCATACGAACTTCCCAATTGTGAAATCCCAAGGATTTCTTTTCATCAAAACCATCCGAACTAACGCATCAGCTTGAAAGGTTTGATATAATTGAATTCATAGTTTCATTAAGGAGTTTCAGATCGTGTAACTTGGTAGGAAGTCAGCACACAGAAGATGTTCTCCTCGCAGTGATGGGTCTTTTAGACTCAACTAAGACTCCGGGGGATGTCAATCAGGAAATGCCCGATGTCTTGCTAGGATTGTTGGGGGGAATCCATTGGAACAGCAGATGACTGCTATGCTTGACTTGTTGAAGTGTCCCAGGTGTTCCAGGTGCAGGGTTCCGATCACTGGCCACAGCAGCCTGGGCGTTCGCCACGGCGCGGCAGGCTGGGTGAAGGGCCTCTTTCTGGTTTCACTTGCTAAAGTTAAGCCAATGCACCTGGTACCTCGATTGTGCACTGGTAGTATTTAGGTCCAATGATTCCTCCTTTGGGCCCGCATCTTGATTGTGTACATTGTGTGAGGCCAGTCAGAGGCTGTTCCGGGCCATCGCCAAAGAGGTGCAGACCTGTTTGCCCACAGCAAACAGCCAGGACTGATGAGCAGATCCGGGAGGTTGTACTGTGTACTGTGTACTGTATACCTGTTAAGTTTAGAATAAGCAGGTATGGGATGCTGAAGATGTGGGGAGACAGAACCTTCCATGATTGGGTGTAGACTCGAACCATTTTTCGTCAGGCGTGGGGGCATCCAAATCTAGGAGTCTTTGTACAGTAAGTGCTTTGTACAAGAACTACTCTTAGTTCTGAAGAAATGACTCGTAAAACTCCCGGATGCAAGACACCACTGGCTGGGACCAATCAGTGGAATGGAAGATCCACCCACTCTAGTAAGGGTTTGGGTAACCCGAGTTTGTGAGTTCAAACTACTTGTAGTGGGGCCAGTAGCCAATTAACCACTCTGATGACCATGTGCTAGCAGGAGCTGGCCAACATTGTTTGGGCGTACGGCACCTTGCTTAGCGAAGGGAATGTAAAGTTGTACATGAGTTGTAAAAATGGTAACTATGATTTTTCCTATTGGACAACCACATCAAGAAATCAAATGGCTTGCTAGTCTGCTAGAAATGCAATTGAACAAAGTAAGCATGACTGCGTATGACCATCAGGAACAACGCAGGATGTATCACTCCTCCAGTGCCTCCATTGCTTGGGTCATTTCAACAAATGAGCTTCATGAGTATCTGTTACCCTCAAGCCCACATGACCTATTCTGGTGTCCTTCCAAGCTGCTGTGTAGCACTACAAACAGTTTAGCAGCATACATAGCAGCATCATTGTGTTGCTAAGATCATCTGATTGTAATCTTTGATACCCCACAAAGGATTGGGACCTGCGGCTCGACAATGGACCTGTTCAGATATTTTATCACATGATATTGTGAAGGATCTGTTTGCTGGAAAAGAATGTAATGCAACGTGAAAGACAGCTTCTTGCGAGGCACTATTTGGAAAAGACAGAAAGCAGGCATTAATCATTAAAACTTGACATGCTCAGTTGGAATACGTTGGAATTCTAATGGATGATATTGCCTGACTACTGCTCTAACATCAGCATTTAGACTTACTTACACGTAACATTCACCGATGTCTCCTACCAAAATTAATCCGAGCGAGTCGAATTCTCGAATTACAATATCTTGATATTACTTGTTTGTTTGAATAATGATAATATCTTCTTCGTTCAGGCACGGTGGGACATCGTGACGACCAACTCTTCCGGATGATTGCTGAGGCTCCTCTTGTCGTCACCCAATGGTGGATGAGCAGCTTTCAATTTACTAGGTTCAAAGTTGAAACGTAGCATATTTTTTGACGGGAATCGGCCAGTGTCACCAGGCAAGTAAAGAAAAAACAAAAGACTTATGATGGTTTCATTCATGTTCGGCTTGCGCTTTCCAGGTCAAACTAGCTTTACGCGGGATGCGTACAAGTACTGTGTGTGAAACTTCTCGAGAATTGAAGCATGGGTACTGTATATGCCAGATACCTTGTTAAGGAGACAGAAGCCACAGAACCCATCTTAAGATTTTAGTCCCATCATTCTCCCTTCCACTCGAAAAATCTTATATAAACACATACTGTATGAGTGAGCGCGGATTGTGGATCAGGAGTGCGTCCCTCGCTTGGAGGAGTTCAAGACACAGGAGCTGCGCTAAATGCATTATCGTGAATTGGTCCCGGGGTGACATTGTATCTCTGTCCGTACCGCCACTTGTTCGTATACGGATTACAGTGGATACAGTGTATAGTATAGTGTACATGAATAGTGTATGTATATCACGCATAGTGTCTATTTATGCATAATGTTTGATGGGCATGGCATACATTGCATTTACACCGTGTGTATATACCCAAATTGATTGGGGTTTAGTTTGGGGAAGATGTCTCTTTTTAAAGCACACCGAATCATTTAAGGCAAACTGGTAGTCTAGGTGTATACCCCTGGAATCCGAGCAAAGTCACTAGAGCACCAAGCAGTTGACCTGTCTCCTTCCAGGAGCTCTCCAACACCTTTTGGGGCTTTGCCAGCAATGACTTTCACCACGAGGCGCTGGCGTGTCCAGACGAGAGTTAGTCAACGTTTGGTATCTCAAGTGAAGATGGCCAATGACAGTTACACATTGTTACTTTTAGGAACTGTAGGAACTGTAGGTTTACAATTGAGCAGGCCATCGATTTATAAAACTTATGCCTTTCTTTGCGCCTGCAGCTTTGGAGGCATTTTATCATAAGGCACTGCTTTTGGCCCAAGGCGAGCTGGAACATCTCGGGGTGGACCTGGGGTGTGATGGTGTGCTGTGGAATCTGAAAGCTTTGACTTGCTCTGTCCGTTTTTTTTGTCAACCCATACTGTGGCTTGTTGAGTTATTTATCAGTTGCTTGCGATCCTTTTTTGAGTTGACATGCGCGTTCAGTTGTGAGTTCAATTTGTACTTTAACTCCAAGTATGTATCTCATTTTGCATGTCTAGTGAGTCTAGTGTCAACCCTCGCCATCCTCGTCTTGGCACCCTTTTCCTCCTCAGCTCCTCCTTGCACTATTTAGGGAAATCAATTGTTAAAACATGGTGTTTTGAAGTCACGTGCCCCCTCGCCTGCTCACGAATATCGCATCGCCATCCCCAAATAATCATGAATTCCAGATTCTAGGACACGAACGGTCATGTCATGTCTCTTATTTCATGTCTCTTACTGGTTTTGATCTGAGTTGTGTTGCTCTTCCACGTCGAAGCATCCGCCAATCCGGTTTACCGCAAGGCATGCAACTTCAACCGCAGCATGTGGCCAACATCCTGTGGGTGCGCCTTTTTGGGTGTCAGTGTATGGACTGCGGAGGTTTCGAATCTTTCCATGGTTGAAGGAGATCGAGCGATTTGCCTGAGAGTGTTTAGTTTAGTTCAAAACGAAACGATCCACCCAGCATCAGACAACAATCTAATCTCTAGCTTTCGTGCATGACCAGGATTTTCCACCCTCTCATCTTGGTTGCTCACCGTCCAGGCAGCCGCGCGGCTGCAACGCAAACATCCCGCTGCGAGGTGGCTCTGCGGGTCTCCACCAAGGGCCGCCAAATGAATGCCACCGATCGACTTAGTACATTTGTGGTAAATACAGCAAATCGCTTCTCTAAGTCTTGGCAACAGGCATCAGCAGAATTGATTTTCTTTAGTGTTTCTAAGGACACAAAATACAAAGGCTTAGCTCAACACCGCCGATGCATCGGCAGAATCAGCACAACTGCTTGCTTTTTGGGATTCTATGTTTCCGGTGTACAACTGGGCGGTCATGAAGGCAAGCTGCGCTTCACATGGTGCCAGGGCCGTGCCCTCGGCGGAGCTGGAGTTTCGTTTGGAAAAAGTCTTCCTTGTCAGTTTAACAGTAACACTTTCATATCATTCTGTCCGAAAAGGATATGCTTACAAGGTGTCGCCAGTTCATGTGTTCTTCCTGTTTACAATGAGTCTTTATTGAAAAATCAGAGTACACACAGATTGTCCATGTTGGGAAAGGGTCTGATGTGGAGGTTGTGGAACTTTGACCGAGGTGTTTGGGCTTCTTAACCTCCTTCAAACCACAGGAGGCACGGTGGAACTTGCGAAGATGGCCTGCTATCATTGAGAATCAAGATATCATATGGGGTTATCCCGCATTATGTAAGTGCATCCACGCATTTGGCTGTTTCCATGCAATTGGGTATCCCACACCAATACTTGCCTTCCATAGATGAGTTCATTCAAGGGAGATGTTGACCATCACTTTCACGATCTTTTTTGCAATTGAAAGATCTTCTTGGACTGGAAACTGGAGACAGCATAGAGTATATTCTGGTAATCTCACTTGCTTCTCGATTCTATATCAATGCTTGCCGGCCGTAACCATGTGTTTTTGGGCCAGAAGCATTGATGTCTCCATAGGTTTCTTGCCACGGTTTCCTGGTTCAACTTTAAGATTCTTATTTTGTTGGGCAGCCACTCTCAATCCTCCCTGTTGGAAGATGTTGTCACTGCAAAGTTTCTTTTAAAACGGAATGGTAGCCATGTTGCAGGGAGGATTTCTGACAACCATATCGAATCATGTGCATAAAACAGATGTATGTGATATACGTATACACATGGTTCGGAATACATATATAAAAATATATGTTTGATTTTGCAAGTCCTGTCAGGTGGCTTCCACTGCTCATGCGGTGGCCAAAATTTTCTCCGCGGAGGTGCAGCAAGGAATGAGAATTGTGGGAAGCGTTGGTTCTTGTTAGCTGGTCTTTGGAATATTGCTCCAGATCAACTCCAGTGTTTGTATGCGAGTATGATATGTACAGCATACAGCATACATAAAGAATCATGATTTGCATATTATAGTGCTCTGGGCAGGTTCGGTGTATGCATTTCATTCTGTAGGGTCACATCTCAGATCTTGATCTCTTGTGCCAGCCCACATTTCTAGCCAGCCACATATCTAGCCAGCTGCTTTGGTTGGCCTACCAAAAACACCCCAGAAGACCGACGAACAGAAGTGCTGCAATGGCCCTCCCACGTTCAAGGTCTTGTCTGGCAGGAGAGATACAACTGATCTTCTCCAACCAGTGCTGGCAGCGTATCGACTTCGTCTACGTTGTCTTCAAGGGCTCCAGCACTACGACAACATTTCTATCTTTATCTCTTGAGTGACATTCTGGCTCAAGCAGTGGCCCAAAGTAGCATTGCTTTCTGATTTGCAGAGACGTTTGGAGGATTTGGAGAATCAGGGTCTGCTGAATGACCACGTGGTTGAACCACGCCGGTCATCCAATCTGGCTCTTTCGTGGCTGCGACTGTGGTAGCGGTGTGCAATGGCGGCAGCCATCCGCTGTCCGCCAATTTGAGGGGCACCGAACACTAGGGAAGCAGCAATTTTGCAACTCCTTTTCCCTTCGGGCTACCAGACCCATGAGGTGAAAAGGGATCTTTCCGACTGGTTCACGACAACCACCACCAGCACCACAGACGACCACAACCACCACCACGTCTATACCACGATTGCCAAGGAAGGGGAGCAATTCGGGAGAATCCTAAGCATAGTTCGAGAAATGGATGTGGCAGCAAGGGGGTTCGTTTGACTACCACTGTGGTAGCTGTTGCTTCAACTCAACTCTGTTCGTAGAAAAGCTGCAGCTCCGGCATAATATGGTTGAACTATGTGCAAATTGACATGCCTTTTCCAAGTGGGCTCCACACACAACTGCATCAGGCGCCGGTGTGAATCCAAGCAAGGGAAGCAGAGTACAGTGCTTCTCTATAGTGTTTACAATTGCAGCTGCAGTGTGAGACAAACAGGTCACTTGCCTTCCAGTGGGACCCTCGGACGGGAAGTTGCCTTGTGGTGCCCACGATGCCTTGAAGAGAGGCTGTGGGTATGGTTTGTCTGTGGGCCGTGTCCGTGTGCGCGGCAATGTCTGCAGATGTCCGTGTCCGTGAGAGTGTCTGCGGATATGTGCGCAGTGTCGACGTGTCTGCCTGTCCGCGGATGTGGCTCCAGATCTCAGTCGATGTGTGAATTTTCATGTTGCGGTGTTCCGAGACGCTTCTGGGAGTTGTGGTAGTAGAGAATATATCCATATGCCATGCGAGTCTTGTGCGCATCCGCCGCTGTCCGGATGGGCCGTGTGGGGAGTGGCATGGCTGTGTCCGCATGTCCGCCCACGTCCGCGTGTGTCAACAAATGCTTATCAAAAGAAACCGATGCAACCGGATCGCTCCTGGAGCTGTGTTGTCTGGTGTCCAGGAAGGTCAAGCCAAGTCGTACGGTTCCGGCGCTAGCGCTCCATGTTGTTTCCGCTTGCCGTTACTACGTTCAATCGTCGTCCGTTCTTGTTGCGAGCTCTGTTGCAGAGGCTGTTGATGCTTCTGTGCACTATCTACTATGATGATGACAGCTTCCAAGACTGGACCGGCAATCAATTCGCAAGGGGGCCCAACGAATTCTTTCTGAAGCCAGACACTGGTGGGTTGGGGGTTTTAGTGGGACCGGGGATTGTCGTCCACGATCTCCCAGTGGCGCGATTATTATTGCGGAGATCCATGCTTGGATTCGAGATCGTGAGCAGGTCAAGACCAAAGGCTTCATCCGCATGGCTGCCAAGCTGTACAACTGCGTTGGGGCACCGCTCTCTGCCTTGAAGGTCGGCCATGTTTTTCTACCTCGTGACAGAGGCTTCGGCTACAACTATCATATCAGGTTACAACCAAAGCGTGTAGTCCAATGTCTAGCCCAGCAACACACGCCTCTGTGATGCGTCAGATGCGGCTCCGTATGCTTCCTTCCCACTGCTCGGTTCTTTCTCCGCGTTGGTGCAGTCGCCCCTACCGCCCCTGAGCCCAGCGAGTTTTGGGGCACCTTAAGACGTTTACATTGCTCAATTGCAGCTGCTCATGGTTATTTCGACATGCCTTCTCGTGTTTGGTATATTGATAATGCTGCCTCCCTTATGGTTTGATCAAGGTGGATCTGACAATCTTGATCTCGATCATTTTGCTCAGATGCAGATCGAACTGGAGCAATGTCATGTCACGTGGGGGCTTCCAAGAGCGTTTCGTTCAAAAATTTGCATTTCTTTGTCACATATCTACAGGTCTCGTTGCTCTCTGGCAGTTCCTAGCTCTTCTTTTTCAGCCTTGTCTTCAGCTTCTTTTAGTAACTCGCCATTGCGAAGAAAACCCAAGCTGCTGAGTGAGAGCTGTGGTGATGTATACACATATAATTTTTGTCATCATATGTATAATATACACACATGTGAACGTATCATAAATACATGTCGGGATGCTCACATCAATGCTGACCCATTTCACCTATATCCAGATTTTCATGGCGCTCCGTCATCTCGCCGTTTCTTCTTAGCGCTAGGCTGATGGATGCGAGTGGGAGCCTTAACAGGTGTTGAGGAGCTGTGGTCAACATAGCTGACAGATGTATGCACACAGATCAAGTAGAGCGACCGAGTAGGATGAATCTCTTCTTGGGCATGCTGTTTTTTTCATTGCCATGTTCCACTTCTGATGCATATGCCCCCTTTTTTGTTTGTGCTTCTCTCTGAGACCCGACACTTGTTTAGACATTGAACCAGCCGACGGGAGATTGTTTTTTAAGGACCCGTTGAATCTGGGTTTATCTCCCCTGCAACAACTTTTCAGATTGGGTGGTAGCAAACCAAAGACCACCAACGAAAACTTTCCTAAACAAACCACTCCGTGTGGTGGTTTCCAGCTACTATCAGCTGTTGGATTTTTTGAAAAGTCGCATCAATGTGGTTATTGTCTGAATGGGAAAGCTTGAAAACCCTCTTTGAGTCGAGGTTCCATGGACAGCCGATGATTCCGCAACTTGGAAAACATGAAGATTTCAGCAGCGGTCCACCGTAGATATTGGAGGTTGATGATAGAAATATGTTAAAAAATTAATATATATATATATATACATATATACATATATACATATATACAAATTTACATATATACATATATATATATATATATTTTTTTTTAAATAGCCATATGATTCCATCTTCATAGATATGTATGTGTATATACATGCCACTCCATGAATTGTTTCCAAGTTGAGCACATTGGTATATTCTGAAGGTTGACTGGTGGATGTATTTGTTATGTTGTGATGGGCAGAAAGGATGTCCACAGCAGTGAGACTCAGCAGGATTGCTGGGACAGGCAGCCTAGTCGACATCGCTCACCAGCCTGTGACGAAAATGAGCACTGTTTCAAATTGGATGCTCAGTCATTTTGCCACGCTGAGGCTACAGATTTCAATGTTTTTCAGCGCAATTACCCCGCAGCGGAACCCCAGACGGTGGCAGTTGCAATATGTAGTTATATGCATGTCAGCTTATAAAAGCGAAGGGTTCATGAAGTGTGGATCATTCGGCCAACGAAGAGCCCACTTGCATTTCCAAATCCAGAATTCTGAGATGTCCTGAGTATGTTTTCGAAATTTGTAGCCTTCCTATGGCATTATGAGGTCTTGCTGAAGGTAGCTCCACCCAATATCCAGTGTGGATTGTTCGTGCCGCAGCGTTTTCCTTTTTGAAGTGTGCAGAAAAGTGCTAACTGCGGGCATGGCTCGCTGGTTTTGGAAAGCTGCATTGCACCTCGGACTCCGTGACCGTCTGTGGATCGACTGGTAGCCCTAGATTTTAGTGAAGATCCCTCCTACCCCACACCGTTTTCTTCTAGAAATAGCAATGCAACAGGTAAGGCATGCCCAAAGCATATAGGTCAGTCCTGTTTTTCTTGCGGATCACTATCAGATATACTGTCACCGTGTTAAAACTTATATACATACACATTATGCTTAGAATGTCCTACCCACAAACTCACAGGTTTTGATCTCTATCCACCTGGCAAATTTTGAAGGATCTCCCTGCCCCGACCTGGTCTGGTGTCTTCGCCGCTGAAGATGAGGTTTTTTAGGCTCCTCACATTCGTCAATGGCGATGAGACCTGTGCTCCTGATGGCTCCAGTCTTTTGCAATCTGTAAAGGTGCGCAGTTTTAGAGTCCTGATCTCCTTGTCCCATTTTCTTGGTGGGTTTGAAGACAAGTGAAGTGAATGAACTCCCTACTGGCAAAGTAGGCAAAGTACAAGTAGTACAGCAGTGGTTTCTTTGGTGGTGCCGTGGATCTGAAGCTGTCACTGTCAGGCCCAAAGGTCGATCGATGAGTTCAAGAGGTTCAGGGGCACACCGAATGAAACAATGCACAAGTTAGCTCATATTCTCAAAGGCGCTCGGGGTTGGACAGGGTCAGTCTCTTGGGGAGTGCAAATAAGGCTGGAGCAAATTACCACATGTGAACTGTAGGCCTCTGAAACTTCTTTCTGCCATACCCAGTGACACATCCTGCATTGAAGGAAGTATGTCATGCATCAGAAATGTTGCACTGGTTGCTACAGATTGTTCCAGGTTTTGGCTTCCTCACTGAATTGGCTCTCTCATATCTAGTAGAAGCGTCCATGAGCACCATGTAGATTCAAGAACTGCTATGTCTGCCATGGCTTATGGTTGTTTCTTGAGTGCCAAACCGGTTGCACCGTGCAGTACCCGATGGTTTATTCCCCTATGACGTCATGCCTGAATGCATGAAAGGCTCGTGACCTGTCGCTGTGTTGGAAAAGTTTCGAAGGTCGAAATCGATGTTTTGCACCAATTCCACAAGAAGATACACAAGATATAATCATTAATCGATCGATGTATATATTATATACATTAGATAAACGTATATCTATATACATTAGATATACATACAACACTTTTCAGTGGACCTATAATTTCTTTATGTACAAAAAAATCTCTATCTCAATATTGTCTCCAGAGGTTTGAGTGTGAAACCTCAGATGCTGAAAGTGTTTCTTTTTTCACGGTGTGGTTGAACTGTGGACGATCTATCTCATATCTGCAACTCACAAACGCCTTCTTCTCATTTGTTCTCTGGTCCCCCAAAGTTTCTGGATTTGTTCTTTGTGCCAGAATTCTGGTGGTTCAATTCTGCAACATGAACTCTAAAGTAATGAGCCTTTAAGTTAGAAAGTTTTTTGCAAATTCTGTGTCGTTTTTTGGACCTTGTTTTCTGGAATTTCTGGAGTCATGGTCCTGCCGTGCCTCGGGTTTCGACCAGATGGAGAAGTTGTAGAGCCTGCTCTTGTGACGCAGAGTATGACCAAAAAGGAATACGACGACATTGTCAAGAAAGTCAAGGAGAGTGCCACACGGGGAAACAAGCTGGAATCTTAGGAAAGTTACGTAGACCATCATAGACCGGGCTCAACCGACGCAGGACGATTCATAATTCATAACAATTTCAACCATATCTTTACATTCCTGGTGAAAGCTAGGAACACATGATACTACCAAGTGTCTACTCATCTCTACCTTTGGCCACCATCACTTGCGGGCTTGATGGATGTCCACTGTGATTGTGTCTGCAACATCTCCTGACTCAACCTGCTGTCACAGGTTAAAGCCATGTCATGTTGGTTGGTTGACCCGTTGGTTCGCCGTTATGTTGGCAGTGCATTGAAAATCTGCACATATGCTGCAATGGTGGATTATCCATCCAGTCTTTAGTTTCAGGGGCTGTTAGAGGGAGGAACCCTTGCTTTATTGCGCAGGAGGTCTACGATGGTCTGGATAAGACCTGCGGCGGAGAGCATTGTGAACGAGCACCTTCGACCAGCAAGTTAATATTTGTGACTTTGGGGGCTCGGTTGCCAGGCTGCTTGTCACCTGGTTTGACACATGAATTTCTCTAAGAGTTTGGGCAACCTTCGGACCAGGGCTAACAGTGTTTAAGCAACCCTATGGTGCCATCATGTGCCATCCGTTAATATCAAATGTGATGGTAGGCTCGGTAACGCAAATGCACTGGAAATAAGGCGGACTTTGCAGGTTGCATCGTACGCCTGGCTGGCCATGATTTCATGGATTACAATCCCAAGGCCGGGAAGTTGGGAACACATCCGTGTGCAGGTCTGCAGGTTCACACAGGCCTTTGGCTCGTGTCAAAGCTTAGCAGTTTGCTAGTGGTTTTAGAAACGGTTGCACTGTTTTGGGCTATTGTGGCTTGTGGCGATGATGTTTGATAAATCAAGGACACCCAAAAAAGTCTTGAAGAGGGTACTCATGATGATGGTGAAGATAGCTATGACTAAGATGCTCATGGTGTTTCTGCTTCTATTGTTGCTGCGCGGTTGCTCCCATCGTTGAGGACAAAAAAGGAGGCTCTGATGGTTGCGTTGACTTGATGGACACTGGGCAATACGTTTTGCATTTCATTGGAATGACCAAACTGCGACATCAGAGACTGATCCTCAACTGGCTCCGACACCCAGGATCCAGATAATGGTGGACTGGCGTCATGCCTCTACACCGGGGCTGACCTCGGCGTGTCCCATCTGCATAGACCTGCAAGCTGACATTCACTGATTCACTGACATTCGCTCCTTCAGCTTTGTAGCTCTGCAGTCTTTTCCATATACAGCTACTTTTAGATGTTTTACGTTCTTCCACTTCTTGTACTGGTAGAAATTCTCCTCACTTTCTTCGTCAGAAGGTACTTTTTTCTTTTCAATAAAGACTCCAATGCGCAAGTGTCTTGATTCCATTTCAGACATGTGTTGGAGTTCTCAACAGGCTTAGCCACTACCACTTCGATCCAAGGTCTCCATTGCTGATGTGATGCTCGGCATGCTATGTGTGTCAGTTGGTGCACTCATCCATTGAAAAGCATAACTTTGACGATGTTGTCCATGTTAAGGATTTCACTGGGAAAGTTATAGGCACTTAGAAAACAGAACTTGTGACGAAACCTGTAAGTTGTCATGCATTGGCACACCCTTTTTTCCTTACTCCATCCATGATCTTGACATCATGCCAGAATAAGATTCTCAACTTTCTCAATCAGATGTGAAGTATCTTTGGTTAGTTCAAGCAGGTCTGTGGAACAGATTGTAGGAGAGTACATGTAGTAATTCTTGTTTGTTTCTGGTTGTTTCAGTTCTGGTCCGAATTCGCAAAATGAAATCACCATATGCAGCCTGAAAAACAACAGTGAACTTAAGGCCGAACATTTGCTCATACCCCTTGATCACTTTCCGATTTATCTTTAGTTCAGTTCGAGTCCTTTGCTGCTTCTACCAGTCATGATTGTACGCAGATTGTCTTTTGCTGGGCATCAAACTTTAAGGTATGCACATTTCTCTTCAACAGTTTCCTTGGCGGACTTCATTGTGATTGCAGCAAATGCAATGATCGAAAGAACACGTCAGCCGCTTTGACTTTCACTGAAGCTGAGCAGACTTGCAAGGACTGTGAGATAGGACAGGATTCAGTTGTGCATCAATCACCACTGAAGTTTTTGTATGGCAATTATGGCAGGGCCGGCAGGGCTACTTAAATCAAAGATACAGGGATGGGTTGAAGTGCTTGAGTTGGCTGATTCTATGGTCCCACTGCGGTGAATGTAGCTGTTTTTGACTTGGCTCCCCGTTCAATTGGAAATCGAAAGTTACAGTATGTAGGTTGAACGCTGTTTGGATTTTGAAGTAAGTGCTACACAATTTTGCTGATATGTACATGTATGTATTATATACGTCACACGTCTTTATGCACTAGCAGGATGAACTTTATGATTGTGGAGCATCCCAAGCTGTGAAACCCTTTCCCGTTAGAATCCTTTAATCACATCGGTCGGGGTGGTCGGTGGTCAGTCTTCTCCCAGGACAGGGTTGTCCAGTCCTGTTGTTGTTGTTGTTGTTGTTGTTGTTGTTGTTGTTGTCGTTGTCGTTGTCGTTGTCGTCCTGGTTGTTGTTGTTGTTGTTGTTGTTGTTGTTGTTGTTGTTGTTGTTGTTGTTGTCGTTGTTGTTGTTGTTGTTGTTGTGGTGGTGGTGTGTGGTGTGTCGTGTGTCGTGTGTGTGTGTGTGTGTGTGTGTGTGTGTGTGTGTGTGTGTGTAGGTTGTGGTTGTGTGTGTGTGTGTGTGTGTGTGTGTGTGTGTGTGTGTNGTCTAGTCTCTCTAGTCTAGTCTAGTCTAGTCTAGTCTAGTCTAGTCTGTCTAGTCTAGTCTAGTTCTAGTCTAGTCTAGTCTAGTCTAGTCTAGTCTAGTCTAGTCTAGTCTAGTCTAGTCTAGTCTAGTCTAGTCTAGTCTAGTCTAGTCTAGTCTAGTCTAGTCTAGTCTAGTCTAGTCTAGTCTAGTCTAGTCTAGTCTAGTCTAGTCTAGTCTAGTCTAGTCTAGTCTAGTCTAGTCTAGTCTAGTCTAGTCTAGTCTAGTCTAGTCTAGTCTAGTCTAGTCTAGTCTAGTCTAGTCTAGTCTAGTCTAGTCTAGTCTATGTGTTTTACAAAAAGTGGCCCGAGCCCCTAGTGCTTTTAAGATTTTGACTTGGAAATGTGCTTCGCGCCACAACAGCGTGCAATTTTGGGACATCCGAACTTCCAAAAGTGGTGCGAGACAGCTATAATTTTAACGTTCTGACTTGGACTTGGAATGTGCTTCGCACCGCAACGGCGTACAATTTTTTGTTTATCCTCTGGCCGGATGGCTCCGCACCCTCTGCTTTAGCGAGTCTAGTTTCGCCCTTCCCGACCCACAAATCATTAACACAAAATGTTGCGCGACCTGCTTAACATTTCGCGCATTCATCTCTCTATAGTGTCGGAAGTTTGACTTTGAAAATTCCTTTGACTATCCCGTTGGCAGACACGACGGCATACAGACCTTTGCTTTGCCCAAGGAATGTGTTGGATGATGAACCGAAACGTGGAAAAATCGATTTGAAGTCTATCTTTCGGCCCCTGGGCAGTACAATCCATCGGCTTGGGGATGCAGCATTCTGTTCAACCACACATTTGCATTTTGCGAGGTATGGGAGGACCACTGCAAAAAAATGTCCCGAAGCAAAAGGAATACTGCCGAACCCGGAGGTGTGGCTCTTTTATGCAAAGATGAAGTCATCTCAGCTGTAAGCGGATTGCATTGACTGTGCCTTCTGTCCATAGTTCTCTGGTTCATGCGTATGCTGAAGAGATAAGTTCAAGAAATATCTAAAGTAATGTTTTACGGCGGATTTTTTCTTTCACATTCTAGTCGTGGCGCAGTTTGTCGTTCCGCCAGGAGAGCTGCAACGATGTGGAGAGGGTTTTCGTTAAGAATATGGGCCTGGACTGGAAACATGTGGGGCGGCTAAACTGCCCAAACGAGTGGGGAGGCAAACGCGGGTGTGGAACTAATTATGCGAACCAATGCGAACATGACAGCCAAATGGACCATCTGTATTCACCCTAAATGTCCTCATGTAGGCGATGGTGAAAGAGCAGGGGAGCACTTGAAATAATCATAGCGCAAAAATCCAGTGTTCCGTGTTCCGTGTCCCGTCTTGAAAAAGAGCCACAAGACAAGACTTTGATTTGGAAATCACGCAATGGGCTGTCCAGAAACTATAACAAAGGTCTCAAAGCATCCGATGTGTATTTTTTGCTGGAGACTTGATAAAAGCTTGCAACTATCATTCGGATTGACTTCAAGCTGACTTCAACCAAAGGATTTGGACACGTCAACAGAGACTATCCGTGACCATCCCAGCTTTTCACTATTCTTTGCAGTCCAGTCCAGTTGGTAAGGCTGCAGCACTGATGGGCGTACACACTTTGGGACGTTGTAAGCCTGAAAACTCTGGCTATAATGGTTGGTGGAGCAATGCTGGGATGCTTGGAACAGACAGATAGTCAGATAGGAGCTTCAAGAGCTTTTGACCCAAAGGTGAAGATGCCATCATCATATCTGTCATATCCCAACTTTGAAGATGATGCGGTACTTAGTAATACCTGATTTTGGGGGAGATGGAGGCTCTGAGGCAATTCTCATCCCAAAAAGAGAGCTTGTTTGGATTAGTACTCATTACTGCACAGAAGAGCTCTCCTGAGACAAGATTGATGGACCGTTTTTGGAAGCAGGGATGCGGCCAACTGGAGGGACAGATCCACTAGTACTGACTCCAAACTTGCTACGTTGTACTAAGACGTCATTGTAGCTCCGCTCTCAATTCGATTGATATGCACCAACAACTGAACTGAAATCTCAAAAACATCAGAGTCCTATGCATCCTGTGCTTTTTTGGAGTCACTGTATCCGAAGAGCACCAACTGGGGACTAGTACTGAACTGATTTCCCATGACCCACCAGTTGTGCGCTTTCCAGCGCTGCCAGCACAGGAATTCCAACAAGTTCAACATCAACTACTATATGTGCTCTGGTAGCAAGCTCTAAAGGACTGCTTGCCAAAAGTTGCTATAGTAGTTTTACACAGGCAGGATGTCTTTGCTTCATTCTGTCAGGTTCGTGCAGAAAAAAAAGATCCACAGATTCCGGTAGGATAATTAACGTGCTCAATAGAAGTAGTTCAAAGGATGCTGCCACCTGTTCTGCTTCCGTGAATATTGGGAAAGGGATGGCAAACCATGTCCAGCTACAAATGTTGGGTGAAACTTTGTGTAATCTGACCAACTTCCAAAAAAGCATATCAATTTCAAGAGCCACCTTTGTTGGGATGACAACACGGGATGTCACTATCACGAGATGGAGCTTCCAAATATGTGTTCACCCTTTGCCTGGAGCGGTAGGGTTTGGACAGTTCATGCTGACTTCCAACCTTCAGACCTTGATCCCTATTGCTTGAGCATGTTTCGCATGAATCATACGTTGCAACATGCAGCAAATCAACCAAACATGCGACATCACCATGTGCCCGGACCCCCCAACCCAAGCTTGGACAACAGCAACGGTACCACGCCTGGACCCAAACTCAGAAAGATGACGGCAGAGGGATGGGTCCCGAAGAAAAGATCTGAAAAGAAGCATCAATGGACCCTTGGTGCTCGATGTGGTGGCGATCCAGCTAGTTGCTGGTGGGATGATGAGGGGGTCGTGGAAAAGCGAGGATTGTAGCACTTTCATGCCGCAAGTGAATGCTTGATCAGATAGGAAAAAATCATTTTACAATGAAGGGACTCGTATATGAATGCCTCTGGGTGATGCTTCACAATAGAAAGAGCCAATACGTCAGCTTGATGCTGCTGGATACAGCATACAATTGGTTGATTGACACGGATTAACAGAAGCACAGTTGGTTTGGTCTCCCGGCAATCGAGTTTGATCTGTTTTGAATCCTTCTCAGGAAATCAAACTGCAAACTGCATGGGTTTCTTCGCATGTTTTCCTACAAGCATGAGTTCGATCTTCAAAACCACCCGGCTTCGGCTCAGGAACTTGGGAGGTGAGACCCGGAAAAGACAAGACAAGCAAGGCTCCACAGATGGGCACCCGAGCTTTTGCAGATTCTTGCTGAGTGAAATAACAATATCAGAGTTGACTCGATTCGTCAAGGGTATGTTTAGGTTGGTTACCCTTCAATGGCCGGGTCGTTTTCTTTGCTGCATGCAACTTTCACTTGCTCTCCCTTTAAGGGGGTTACAATGGCCAGGCAAGCAAATGATGCTGAATACCGACATGTGTTTGGTTTGGAGCAATGATGCGGATGGAAAAGTAGACATGAAGCGTGGCTGCATTTTTGACTGAAACCATAAGACCCTGAAGACTTTGAAACCACAAACTGGGAACATTTGAGAACATTTGAACAACATTTCCTTGTAGATGACCGAAATGCTCCCTCGAAACAAGGGCATGTTCAAAAGGTTTTGTTCGTTCTAGTGTTGTCAGTTGGGGACCTCTGACCTCAGTCCGGTCGCAGCGAATGTCGCGCAAATTTGACATTGTTTATTGCACATTCTGAATGGATTTGGTTGTATGCCTAGTTAAAATATAATCTTGATTTTGCATGATTTTGCCCAAAAACAACACATCACCCACATGCTCCGTTCTCGACATGTTTGCCTAGTTCCATGCAACCCCAAGTTAAAGAAACGGAACATGCATTTCAGTCTCAAAAACTGACCAAAAAATCAAACGTGCCAGTGGGATGTAGAGACGGCAAGATGGTGCAATATCCTTTGCAAGATACCGGGGGTACATCCCATCGAAGAGAGGATTCATGCTTTTGACCTTCAATGATATGGATAGGTTGCAGGGAAAAAAGATCCACATGGAGTTGTTTGCTTGAACGCGTGCACTTGTTCCAAGCTCAGAAATGCGGCGACGGCCTCAAAATACAAGTGCCATTGTGCTTGGCTTGGGCCGTTGGAATCACCAAAGGTGCGGGCCGAGTGAGGTGAATATGTTGATCCAAATTCCAAACTTCGTATGATCCCTGTATCAGCAATTAGAAAGGAATTAAAGTGCCAGAGTTGGTCACAAGTTTTGGAACGACTCAAACGGATTCTGGGGCATTGGGGCATGACTGGACGCTCGGACTGGACGTTGCCTCTTTGCAGTCCTGGCAAAAGTACAACAACGGCAGGCATCCTGGCAGCATAGAACTGTGACGAAGCCTGCAAAGTGCAGCCAATGAAAGCCATTGAACATTCACCTTACCACATCATTTGATCACAAGCACACAGAAATCTAGCATGGTTGGGAAGAGCTGTTCAGCAAGGTGTCTCAAGACCACTCCTGAATTCTTGGAATAAAGAGATAATAAAGTTTTTATCCTCGACATACGATTTTACAGTTCCGGCTGTTTGTACATTGCTGACGTTGTATCAATGATGGTCGTCTGCGACATGATATGCAGCGCCAAGCCATGGAGATTGGAGTAACAGAAATTGTGACGATACTCGAGACTCCTTCATAAGATGGAGTCCTTCAAGTTCCAGCAACGTAAACTTCCACATCTGCTCTTTGGCACCCAGAACTCTGCCAGCAATTTTGCAGTCGAGGTTTTGCGGTACAACTTATATTCCCGATGATTTTCCATCATGGACGAGGCGGGGCGAAGGGTTGATATTGCGCCGGCTCCTGTGATGCAAAGCATGGCCATCGAAGGAAGCGTGGGCTACAAGAGCTGGAGTCATGCATCCTTTTTCCCCAGGAAATCGGCTGACAAGCACACCAAGAGTTATCATTTATTGGGCAAAGTTAAAGATCTTAAAACATCTGAAGACCAGGGAGAAAATCCAGAACGGTTTCACTGAGACTCTGCGCAGGCAACGACGGGTCTGCTGCAGAGATATGTACGATCCGTACGGTGAGAACACAGAAACTTGGCTGGAGTTGCTGGAGGCGATACCTTTGGCAGGTAGTTGTTTAGTTCAGATCTCTCAGCAACAAGCGGTACTGCCTCGTTTCATTGTACATCGTCCAATCACGGTTTGGATGCACAGTTCTTGGGCAAGGTTTCATTGAGATGAGCATATTTTGTTGTATTCCTCTTGCACCTGGTTTCATTGACGTGGTATGTGGATCAGTTTTCGGTTGTGCTTCAAACCTGCTATGATTGTCATGTATTTTGATGGATCTTTGGATCCAATTGATCTGGGTCTTGAAAAGGAAGTTTCGCATGCCTCGTGCAGAAATCCAGAAGAAGGCATCATGTTGTCATCCTCCTTCGCTGTTGCTTCCGGTATGGTCTGAGAATTTTGGAGCATGATTGTGTGGATGTTGTGCGTTTGGTTCACAAAATGAATTCATTCCTCTGGTGTACAGGGTATTTTGTGATGCCCTTGTTTTTGCTCTCTCACACTGTTGTGTGTTTGGTTGGCCCCTTGTCGTGCTGATTCTTCATTCTTGATGTCTTGGGGGCCATGCCCTTCTTTGAATGTCAAGAAATCTGGGACCTTTTCTCCTTGCCTCAGGATTGTGGTCGTCCACAGGCACCGAAAGGCCGAGCATGGGGTCATGTAAAATGGTCACTCGGCTGGGAGAAAGGTTTTTGCCAGCATTGGTGATGTCAGCCTCACAGTAAGAATGCCGAGACTCTTCACTTGGGTGCTGGAATCTGAAGTTTTCAGGCTTTGCCAACGATTCTCGACTCATTATGACATTATGAATTGGGAATTATGATTTATGTAATACCTCAAAGAGTATCAGTAAGTTTTCCATCGACTGGCCCGACGTGTCTCAGAGTCCAAAAACTCTTCCCTGAAGCCAATGAGTCCCAGTTGCTAGACTCTAAATCTCAGATTGCAAGACAACTCTGGAACCTGGTATGGACCCAAAACTAAAGAGCTTGGGCTGGGATTTTTTTTTGTAGGTTTGGGGGTGATGCGCTCCTACCCTCCCCAAAACTGGCGAGCTCAGCTCAGGTTTATGGAGAATGAAGATAATTGGCTGAAAACTTTCAAGGAAGCCTGGAAAAAGTCCACCGAAAATGGACAGAGCAATTTGCATGGGTTGAAATGAACTTGAATGATGCGGTGCTTCGGAAGCTGTCACAGACCCCGCATAGGGGTTCTTGTGTATATAGAACCCTGTATAACCTTTGCAAAGCTGAAGGTTTTCAGATAGGAGAGACACCTGTCAAAAACTGGAGCCATGCAATGCTTCACCTATGCCGCCTTGAAGGCAACCTGAGAACATTGGAATCAGCAGCTCACAAAAATCTTGTGCCGAGGTGGTGCCAGGAACACATCGAATCATTTTCGGATCAATCCTTGGCGAACATTGTGAGTTCCTTTGGCATGCCCGGGAACCCCAGAGGGTATGCACAATTGCAAATCCAGGGGTCGTAGAGGATCAAGAGGTGTTAAAATGACGATCAAATGCGACAGATCTCAACATCACTGAGATCTCGATGAATTCCTGGGATCAATCATGGGCTCTATGCCGTGAGTTACTTTTGACCAAAAGCCAATCATCGCTTCGGATCATCTTCTCACCAAGGCTTCGGATCAATTTACATCCTTCGTTCCTCGCTTCTGTCGAGCGACAGGCGTGGGGGATTGGGCACTGGCAGCTTCTCAAAACGAAGTTTTTTAATGTCCCAACCAGATACCAGTGGCCCATGTACGTAGCGCAGGGCAAGAAGCTTAGCAGGTGAGTCTAGATTAAACTGAATGAGATGCTTGGTGCCTACTTGCAAATAAATTCAAACTCCATCTTCCATGCCATCACTTGTGCAACGACAATAAGTCACTACGAAGAGCCAAAACTTCGCCTTTCTTTCATTTCCCAGAAGGGAAATGTGTTGTCAGGATGTATGGGAAGCGTCTGGATTTATCCAAGGCAAAAATCCTTGACATTTCATTGATACTCCATGAGTTGTCCTATCTGCAGGTTCTGGAGCGGCTGAAAGCGTCGGACTATGCGGCCCTCGTGGTCTTCTTCCGAGTTGGGGGACCAAAGGTGGGTTGGACCTTGCTCAGTATGACCCCATGGGCTCGAAGACTCCAAGATCAGTATTGCTGCCAGCATTTTCAGTGGGCCAAACATGCGGCTAGTGGCATTCTTGAAAAGGCAGGCATCCAATTCTTTCCAACTCTTTTGCCCATTATGACTCTACGGCAAGTCTGCAATTTTCACGACGACGTGACTTGAAAGTTTTCCCTGTCCCCGAATTCTTGCTGTCCCATGCCGTCTGTGGCAAAAACCCGGGAGCAAGTAGCAACACCGTGGTTCTTCATATCATACAGAGGCTCAGGATGGGGCAGGCTGCAGCTCTTATATTTATGTTCAATATGAATATGCGATGGTTCAAAAGCTACAGCAGCATGGTTGGGTGAAACATGTACAGTATCACAATAGAGCAAAGATAGGACAATGGCAGCAGATCCAACTTCAGATATGATTCAAGGACGCCACCTTCAAGCAGTAGATTGAATCTGCCAAGGCGACAGTGCAATGTCCGCAACTGGCTCGTTGGGCCTCAGCCACATGAAACGAGATGACAAACAAAAGAGTCAGAATTCATACCTGCGGATATTGAGATATGGGAAATGTTCAAGAGTTTTCCGAGTCGAAGCAAAGTATCTATGATGAATCTACCATGCATCTGATTGTTTGGTAGCAGATCAGTCCAGATTTGCAACTCGGACATAAAACCTCACAATCAAGCTATGTAGAGCCACATTCTGGTTCACAACTCGCATGGTTTGTGGCCTGTGTTTCACTTCCAGGTTTAAAGTTTGAAGGTTTAGAACCCTCCATGTAGGGATCTAGGACCTAGGAATTGCATCATTAGATCCTGTGGGAAGCAATGCTCTTGAAGCGGTTGGTAGACCTGAATTAATACTCCGTACGGCTCAGGAAATAACGTTGAAAGATGATGGCAAGGTGTCATACAAACTGGCATCATTTTCTGTATTTCTAACTTATATCTTCTCAGTTTGACCGAATCCTTGCCACAGTTGCACCATGTTGGCACCCTTAGACCACTGGAGGTCTTGAGGCCCAGCTGGCTGCCACCCTCGCCCAAGAGCTGGTGAATTTCAAAAGCAAGGCTAGGGGCGAGATGGAGAGGGTAAAGATGTATGGCGATCGAAATTGCGAGATTTTGGAGTGTTCGCGACAGAATGGGACATGAACTTTGGAGTTGTGAAACCCCAGCATTGGAAATAATAGCTGGATGAGTATCAGAAGATATCAGAGGCATTCCAAAAGATCCAAAGAATCGACATCTGAAAACGGTGAATGTTGGGCTACAGCGCCAAGCTCACAACTCCTCAGCTGGCCGTGGAGAAATCAACATGGTAGCATCACATGCCACCTTTCAGGAGGCCAAACAAAGCAAATCAGAGTAACATGCCATAGTATCCACTTCTGTTTCCGACCTTTTCTTATGTACCCAAATCTTGAGTGGGACACAAATTCAAGAAGATGACTTTGGTTGAGTCTTTGCCAGGAATTGAGATCGTTGGCTTTCACCAGATCTCTCAAGTTGGGTATAGTGCACGGGATCTCAAAATGAACACTGCAAGATGCAGATGGTTCAAGGTCCTCAAGAGAAGTGTGTGGGATTGTGGTTGTATCATGAGATCCAATGCGGATGGAAGGTCTCGAACCATTACAATCAGTCATTGGGTGAACATTGCTGCATCATCTACAGTTGATTTTTGAAGAATCACAAGCATTTTTCAAACCCGGATGTTTATGGAAAACCCAATGTTTTCCGATGAGTTGGGCAATATCGTTTTGCCATGCATTGTTGGTTGGAGTACCTTCCCTATACCAGAGGGTGATTCAAGCAGTGAAGCCCACCAGCAAAGGACCTAACCTTCCCCTTTTTCTCACTGGCCATTGAAAGGTAAGGACATGGAATATGAATGCATTATCAGGCATTCTTATTGTGATGTATTGTGGAATGGATTGATTTTGTTGGGTTTCTCCCCACAAGAGTTCGAGGTTATCCAGGGGCTCCCGATGATTAAGCAAGACATCAGTCATGAGATCGCTACGTTGGGAACAATGCTGGGGGCCCACCTGTTGAGTATGTTTCCAGGAGACCTTGCAGGAGCTTTTTAATGATGATGATTTTTTGACCTGTGACCATCCCTTAAAACCTCAAACTCTCTGAAACTTCCAGCTCACACCTGAAAATTCTATGGGCTGGAAGATGAATTTAGCGAATTCTAAATTGACAGAGTATGGTTCGGTAGCAGGCACCCTGGTGCCACAATGCCAGGCTAAGAGCGAGATTTCACCATTGTCATGCTGTTTATATGGGTTTCAGGGGTCTTCAGATATTTTTGTATGATCTTTCCATCTTTCAGCCTAACATAGGCTGTAGGCTAAAGCAACATGTCGCACTGCTCCAACCATGGCGATTGTGGCAAAGGCATCAGGACACCGAGCCCAATGTGGAGGAGCTCCACAGGTGGAAGGGTCAAGAATGATGGAGTCTGAATTTTGGGGCATGAAACATCATGAAACCTGTCTTTCCGCAATCCAACCAGCAGTTAAGTAGTTGAAGGAGTTTTTCTCATCTCTGCAGCTTGAGTATCACCTTTTCCAAGTCCAACCAAAACATAACTAAACTACATACAGATACTCTGTCTTTCATCAAGAAATTTATAAGGTTACCATGACCACCTTCGGAAACACATGGCTTCGAAAAGTATTCTTTATCCTCCAAGAGCTAACTATAGTTAAACGCTACACCATCCTCAACCTCATCATCCGCTTGTGGATTTTGTTGACCCCAAACTTCTGGTGCTGTGGGAAAAAAAATCCCTTGCAGGTGGTGCGTGGAATTGGCACGCTCGACGCCACAGGAGCTGAAAGGGACTACCATGAGACACAATCTCCCATCCATGTTGATTGGAAACAAAGATGCATCATAAATGGAAATATACAATACATCAATACTATATACTATACTTATATATACTTTATAGATTCAATATCGCACTTTTTACTTGCTTTTCAATCAAACATTCGACTCAGGGCAAAGATTTGAACATACCTTGAGCCTTGAAAAATGACTCTAAAAGACATCTAAAGATATAAGTAGCAACCTTCAGAGGGACTGTCATTCGATATCATTTGGTATCCTTTGATATGCCTTGGTCGGCCAGGAAGGTGCCAAACTTAGACCTAGAAGAGATCATCCTACAAATTTATCCAGTTAAGCACCTGGGGAATGTATGAAATATCATAGAAACCATGTAATAACCATGTATATAGTTATATAGATAGTGAGAATTAGCGGGATGGATCATCGCGACAATCAACTTATTAATGGATCAACTCTGCAGGAGAAACCAGACCTTCGCAAGCATGGCGAGCCGGATCAGGTGGGTTATTTAGACTGGAGTTTAAAACAACGCGTCCTGTCGACGCGATTTGGATATGATATTTTCTTGATAAAGACTAGTGATGACATACCCACTACTGTCATGGAGAGGTTCTGGTAGTTTCTGTTGAACTTGAGGATTGTGGAGAATGGTTCATGTTACATCATGTTACTATTGGATAGGCTGATCCTTGGAAACCTTGGTATTTGTTAAGCCACAATGACAATGCTGGTTCGTACAGGCAAAAGACTCAAAATTTCAGTAAGGTGTTCAGTGCACTTGTTGCAGTTGAGCCTTTGTGCTCGCCCAACCCGCGAAAACACGGATGGATCTTGCTGGGTGCGGATACGGGAATCTTTCCCTTTGCCCATGTAGACAGGAATTTTTGGTGGGGTGGGTTGGTGTGTGTTTTGGAGGCTCTTTCTCAAATTCAATGTTTGGTCATTCAGAATTCACAGGATACACTAGTTAATTCTTGTGGTGCTTGGCACAATTGCGTGGTTTTGGTCTCTTGTGCATTTAGATTTTATCCGAGATGCACCCCAAAGTCTCAACTTCCAAGCTGTTTCAAAAACCTCGCGGTCCATTCGTTCGGATAAAGTCTCCAGCCACCCGCACCAGTCCCGCCCTTTGGGTGCTATGGAAATGCTGGAAGCTCAGCCTTCCTCATCTCTGGGGTGAACATGCAAATTTTTTGGGCAGGTGTTTGCATCGAATCCGTTCTCCAACCAGAAACCGACGCAACATGACGATCGAAACGCACATGTTCTACTAACCAAAGTCTCCAGAAGAAAAAAGTACTATAAGAGGAAATGACATATTCTGATACAGCATCGTAATATTTCTGGTTGAACGTTTGGAGGGAGATTTATAGATTATCTAATAAGATCCAATCGGGAATGAAATATTGGTACGTGGTCATGGGAAATTGAATAAGATAAAGCCAGGTGAAAGGACGTAAACCCACAACAGAAACAATCCCATAGCTGACAGATTGAAAAAGCAACTCAAAAAGTCAAATCCACTATCAAAATCTATCAAATAATTGTGGTATGAGTTGGTTGAGAAGAAAGTTGCTAAATGGAAATGGTTGAAGGTTGACCAGAACAAAGCACTACAGTCTTGTCAAGAAAGATTTCAAGCAGTAGTTCGAGTTGAAAATGCTTTCAAGAATTATGAAAACAGCTATTCAATCAGCAATATCAAAGTAATAGACTTGAAAGGACCGTCTTACATCAAGTACCAAGATTAAACACTGATAGACTGCATAGAAGAACACAACAGCGTGAAGATTGTTTTACAGATGTTTGCATGCTCCAGGAACAAAACGACTAATGAATTGATGCAACATAAATCAAGAAGTAGAATGTATATCATAACTAGCAAAGTAGAGATACCAAAAAAAAGTAGTCAAATGGCTACTGAAGTGAAACTCAATTTGATAAGATGGAGACGTTGGCGGGGGTTGTGGTGGTGAACCTGGAACATACATTTACACAATTTATTTGTATATATATACAGGTATAAATGTGTATAACTTTAGAAGCACTTACCCTTTGGGTCTCTCCAATACGCAAAGCGCTAGTGGAACTAGGCAATTAGCTCCCTTCTGTTTCTAGTTCCTTCCAGCAAGGCACTTGGAAGCACAGCGACGTCAAGACTTGCTCTGGCAGCATCTGGGCCCAGTGGTATGGGCGGAGAATCAATGAATCTTTTTGTTGAAGTGTCTGAGATCCCTTCTGCGACATTCCGTGACTTGTAGTTGTCATCATGAGATATTTTTCTTTCTTTGTCATTATTGTCATTGCTACTTCTATGTCACATGCTGTTATCACCAAATCTCACCCTCTTCCCTCTTCCTCCTTCTTTTCGATTGTGCGTACACGTATGTCCGCATGTTTATTCAAACCATGTTCTTGGCCCAATATGATTCAACAAGAAGTCAACCTCTACACTGCTCCACCCTTCATGAAATATCGGATTTCATTTAGGATTCCGTCATCGTAATGTCTATCAAACTGAGCCACTGCAAGTGTTTTTCGGGTTCCTGTGACTCAGATGTATGGATGGCATGACAAAAGGTGATGCAATTTGAAGCGATTTATCCACGGTGTCTACCTGGCAATTTCGATTTCAAGACCATCTGCACTTGGAATGTCTGATCTCCGAACCAATGAACCTACATGCAAACAGCTTCGACCCGGGAAACTCAGCATGTATCCCTGTCCTCCCTGTCCAACTGCCCCAAGGCTTCAGGCCACTCAAGCAGCTCAAGCCGCCCATGCGCAAGCAACCCAAGCAGCCCAGGCAGCACAAGCAGCGCATGCAGCGCAGGCCGCACAAGCGGTTCATGCAGCGCATGCAGCGCAAGTAGCACAAGCACAAGCTGCCCAGGCAGCGCAAGCAGTTCAAGCAGCACAGCAGGCGCAACATGCAGCACAGGCGGCTGAGGCCCAACGTGCTGCACAAGCTGCGCAAGTAGCACAAGCTGCACAAGCCGCCCAAGCTGCACAAGTTCAAGCTGCACAGGTACGGGGCAAAGGGGGCAAAGGAGCATTTCTAGACTGGATGTGAACGATGTGAAGTTGGAAAGCATCTGGCTTGAAAGATATTGTTTCGGTTTCATCCAGGGCTATGCTGCAAATACCTTGGTGGGATTCTTTGCAATTTGTTTTGAGGGTATCTTTACTTTTAATTTGGCCATCACTGAGTCTATATTTCTCGGTCCAGTTCTCAGATTCAATCCGGACCATTTCAGAGTGTTTCCAATCTCCGATTCATTCCTGATACCACCCCAAAATCAAGGAATAAAGAAAACATGGACCCGGCCCAACAAACACCACCCAACCGAGACAGAAAGAATTCCCAGAAACATCGTTTGACGCCGAAACTTGAGCAGGCGAAGTCAGTAGAGTGATGTCCACATGGGGTTGGTATGTGACCAGAGTCATCTCAGTCCAGACGTAGGAGCATGAAAGAGACATCCCTTTTGAGGTCTCAATCTCAAGATGTCATTGACTTTCCTCAATCCTCAATCACTTCAATCCAATCTCAAGATCTGAAATGTCCAAAATTCCAAAGCCCAAAGGACAAACGTTTTGGGGAACCCAAGCCAGATCCAGGTGGCAGGCGTACGCATGCTGGGTGAACCCTGGAAGGCGCTCAAAGCAACCTGTGAGTCGGGAATGGCGGCTTAGGACCAACGGGATCCAACAGGTGAAAGACATCTTAGACCAAATTCTTTTCATATCCAATCTGGAGGATTCTCACATTTACAGCACAAGATTGGATTCTAAATGATCTTCCCGCAACCCAAGATGCCTGGTTTGTAATGACTTCAGCTGTACCACGGGTTGCTATGAAGAACATTTACAGGGCTTCCCTTGTTGCAGTGGCACAGGCGGTCAGCGAGGTGTCCTACCCATCAGCCGCCTCTGCCGCTCCTCCGTGGGGTGGCCTTGGAGTGTGGATGGAGTTAAGTGCCATGTACTTTTTCTACGCTTGTTATCACCACCTATCACCTACCTCCTTCTGGAGCCGACATCGGAGCAAAACAAACAAGCCTCCGACTTGCCCTGAGTCATTGTGACACATGACTAGGCATCATTACTTACGATGATTTGCAATAGGAATCCAACCAAATGATCAGGGTGATGAACTGGACACATCCTTGGAAATGGATCGACTGATCTGAGCAGCTTGCAACTTCTTAGATGGACAGCTGAATCAATCAACCAACGAACCAACGAACCTGTGGATTCCTTTGGTTGAACGACTCAGGTGGCCTTCGCAGAAGCCTTGGCAGACAGGTCCTCCTATACCTTTGCCACAGGCAGCTCTCCTGCGAATCGTTGGGAATCCATATCCTCTTCGCTAGTGACTTTTTAGTTTCCAGATTTTCTATGATATCATTGCAGTGCCAATTCACTATGATGATATCAACAAAGATCATTTGGTCATCGTGGTTCATTTGCTGAGTTAACTATACATTCTACAGAATGCTAGGAATGCCAGGAATGCCCTGTTCTCGTTCCTGTTCTGACTGGCATTTTTGTGATGTACTCCACGCCTTGTTGGCCAGTGGCATACACAACTCGAGGAATCCCAAGACGACGTCAGGTGTTGGAAAAGGAACATCACACTTCCACTGAGTGTTTGACTATCCAATTTCAAGTCCTATTTTGGTTTTCAGAATGCGGGGGGAACCCCATGATGACGGGGGGACAGACATAGAACAACGAAAAAATGGAAGTCAAAATGCATAGTTTTTTGAGGCTATTATGTATACACCGAAATCAAAGTTCCCAGATCTTTGACATATCAGCTTGAAACGCTTCTAGAAACTCCAGGCTTGTCCTGCCTCTGCCAGTAGCGTTGGGGGTCTTGGAGCTGAACGTAAGGCAATTTGAGGAGGGCAACGTATCCAGTGAGCTGAATCAACAGGAAATACAGGCCACGTAAATTTTAGGTACATTTTCTGCAAAAACATGATGACATGTAAAGTATACATATATCATATATCATATGTCCACGTATGTTCTACAGCTCTCGCAGATACGGAGAATCATATGCAGTCCTGAAAGATTCGGTAAAGCATCACATATGTTGGCGCGCTGCACATCTCAAGGTCATGAGTTCAATGCCCCAAGCACCGCCGTCAGGGAACCTGGTGAAAAGAAGAAGCCTTGACAGAGTGATTCTAGAGCCCAGAGGTATGTACATGTTCATATATTATGTGTATAGTATGCCGAAAGTCTGCATGCATATTTCATTTTGACTATTGATGAAGATCCGTCCCATGACCAGTCCCTATTTAGATTTTCTCTTGATAACTAAAGAGCATTAAGTTTATGAAGTCCATTTCTGCCGCGGTTTGCTTTGCTCAGGACCTGGATGCCAGCTGCCGATGCTGTACGATCTGACTTTGGCCAGGGCCTTTGGCTATCTAGTGTTTTGGCTTGGACGGTGAATATTTTCTTAACTACAGCTGCGTGATGCATACATGTGACATGACGTGACTAGAGACGGTGAATTTGAAATTTGAGTACAGTGCATGATATGAACACTGCTGTCATTTGCCTCCAGAAAACCTCCAAAAAGTTGAACCCCATGTCATTTGACCCCGTCACAACAGGTAAAGCTTCTTGCCTGAATTATGTTGCCCACTAGATAAGATCACTTCTAGGATATTGTTGGATATTTGCTTTGTAAGGACCGCTGAAACGCTGTTGAGTGCTTTACTTCAACTCTGAGATATGATCACTCCGAATGAGGAAGTATTTGCTTGCTCACAACTTGTTAGTACAATTGACAAGAGCTGTTTTCTCATTGTACATTTGTTTCGCAAGCACCCGTGCCTTCAGGTGCGACAGTTCCAGAGTTTGCAACTTAGAAGATTGGAGCACTGGGGGCTGGAAAACTAGATGATGAAACGCAAGAGGAACTTCGGGAACTTGCAGGCACGTGAATGAAATAGTTCCTATCCAACAAAGAAAAGGGGCCCCTCAAACTCAACAGCCCCACAGTCCCATAGAGTACTCATAGACCCCCAGATGATTCTTCCCACATTGCTAGGCCTAGCCCTGTCCAAGTTGATCAACTTAGACAAGCTCCGGAGGTCAACAAGTGTTTCTGTCCATGGGTGTTGGTTATGACTTATGGCTATGTGTTGGCCTGCTACCTGTTTGTTTTGTGATTCAGGGCCGACCAGGCAAGCGTGCAGATTGGAATGCCAAGCAAGACAGCTGACATATTTGGACTTGCTATCGAGAAGCGCACTCGAACATTCTGGTGGTTTGACTCTGCGAGGTTTGCTAAAGATTAAAGCAACTTTTTCCTTCTCTGATTTTACGGACATGACGCAGCGAGCCATGATTCCCGGTATCTTGATGGCGCCAAAGCCAGTTTGGCTTTTGCCACAAAATATGAAGCTCCCTTCCGATTGATGTTATAATAGATGCAGCAAACGCATGCTTTCTTGATCAGCTCTGGGTCATGTGCACCATCAACCATCCCTCCATACCACGTGGGTAGGAAGTGACTTTTGGCACTTTGGCTGTTTCGTGAAATGTTTGTTGCAGGTGAATGTGCTGACATCGTTCGGGAGACCTGGGATGTGGGATTGAGACGGATTGGTTGAGGAGATTTCAACGATCAAGCTGGAGTGGTGATGAAATATGGTAGCTAAGGAACCTCCAAGTCATGTAAGTAAAAGAACGGGACAAAACGTGAAGACCTCATCACTGAATGCTATCGCTGGTCCGGGAAAACCTCCAAATTGTCTAGGCTCAATCTGGGTTGTCGAAGCATTATTCTTGCCAGAAAGATGACAAAAACCAATAATCCAGAACATTAATCAGATCGTTCACAGACCTAAATGCCTTGTACCCAAACCTTCCTTTTTTTGTTTCCTATCCAAGTTTGAACCGTTCCGCTAGTGTTTCGATCTCCCGAGCAGCAGCACCAGTTGATATGGGAAATCTGAGGCGTGAGGCCAAACGTACTAAGGCGCAGGGATGCTCAGGATATGTCAGGATCGAGCTACAAATCGCTTGGATAATCAGCATTAAGTTAACGAAGTTTGAAGTTATGATAAAATTAGGAATAAACTTCAAGTTATGAGTTATGAATGAATACTGTAGTGATTTTTTGGTGCCACGTCTGCATCTATTACACACATATCCTTGGAATTGTTGCTACTATAGGCATAGGTGGCAACTCATGGAATCAACAAATGGACCGAAGGTCAAAGTTGTTGTCAACTCCCCGTCAAGGTGTGGAGAGTTGTGGATTTTCCATGACATGATTCCCTCTTCGATGCGGGAATCATACAGAGCGGTGTCCACCTTTTGCTGAACTTTACGATGCCAGTTTCAAAAGGTTTTGCAAAACCACACCCACCCAATCCACTAGAAGTTGGTCGCTGACAAGCTGCACTGAAGAACGACGTTTGCAGCCTGTTTTAAATGAGAATAATCTGGAGGTGCACGCTTCAGACCCCATTGTTTTTCGACAGGTAGATGTTTGACCCAACCCACACGTTGAACTCGAGGTTGGAACGGGCATCGGATCCAAGGACTTGGGCCAAGGCTTGGAGCAAACTTTCAGAATTGCTAGGTTTTTTTTTGGTGTTTTGTGAAAACCATGTGCATCTTGAACTCTTGGGACAACGTTAAACACGCGGGGGGTATACAGTAGTTAGTTTTTCAAGTTTTTCACAGATGTGTTGTGTTTCCAGATGAGTGGCCAGCTTGACTTCGGGGAGGCGAAAGGGTTGGGAAATTCCTTGGGAATGGGAGGAGTTGTGATAAACATATCAGGCAATACGCCCTCTGGAGGACAAACACCTTTTTTACCGGTATCACTTGTATTTGATAGACACGATTTCAAGCATGCTTCGAGAATTGGCCAGAAAAAGCAACACAACTTGTACGTGCTCGAAATATCTGTCTCGTGGACTTAGCGTTGCATGCAAAATTGTGTGATAGGGAAGGTGACTTGATCTATGACTTGATTTGCTTCGGGAATCATAAACTTTCAAGTCACATTGAATCAAGAGGCTTAGCGGCTTGGGTTTGTTGACGCAAAGAAAGGCCACTTCAAAAGCTCCAGTTGGATGGCCCTACCATGTGAAGCTTACGTTGCAAGATGGAAACCAACTTCAGACTTGGCTCAAAACTCCATCCCTTCAAGGTCCAATGGAATCAATGACTTCAAAAACAACCAGACTGCATACAGTTGCACCCTTTCTTGCTAATGCATCGTAAATTGGAAACCAACAAAAACAAAATAAAGCAGTGAAAGACTCACAGGCTTGGGATGCAGGAGGCTTCAGGAACACTGCGAGACTTCATATGGTAATATATGGTAGATGGTAGATTGTAATATCTTTAGTCTGGAAGCATAGAAATTCTTGGAAGTTCCACTGATTCCTAGACAGGGTGATTGTCTCTTCGTCTCGAACCATTGGATCGTTCCTTAGAGCGTTTGCGCCATGGGGGCTGAGACTTCAACGCTGTTCCTACCCTGTGAAGAGCTGACAGAAGCGCAATGGGAAGCCTTGGAAACGCAGCTCGGTGCATTGAGGTTCAGGTGGATTTTCCCTTCTTTTTTGCATTCTTGCGTTTAACGGAAATCTGGAGGAGCGTAATTTTTTTGGAAGGGATTCCAACCTTGCGACCCCTTCCGAGAGATTTTGGTGAATGACAATGACTCCGTAAATTTTCATGTCAAGACATGGCCTTGGAAAAATGCCCAACTCTGCACTTGGTCACCTAAGGCACTGTCGCAGTCCGAACCTGCACTGTGTGCGCCTCGACCTTCATGGGTCGAATTCCGAAATCTTTGAGACCTGGAAAGGTGCCACGGTGCAACGTTCATTTTTTATATCGTTTTTTTTCTGTTCATTTTCATTGAATGGAAACATGAACCTATGTGAAACTTTCATTGAAGGGTATTTCAAGTTTTTTCACACCTTTCGAAAAGCAAGATATTTTGGGAGTACCGTCTACCGTTTTAGTTTTTGAGGCTCTTGAGACTCTTGTTGACGTCCGAAAGTGTGAGGTTGGATCTCCTCAGTGGTTCGAAATTTGCAAACAGGAAATCTTATCTCTGCCGGAACGCTAAAAATCGTGACCTGGAGGTTGATTGAGGGCATCTTTTTCAATTTTCTTCTATTTGTTTGCAAGCAATTTCAGCCTGAATGCATTTTCAATTGAGTTTCAATGGCTGATTTGCTGAGTTGGAGCTTCAATTGCTGCATACCTGCCTCAGAAACTTGCCTTATGCCGACCTGATTACAAGGTGATGACGTAGCCCGCAAGCAACACACAGACTTCTGCTCGGAGAATTTTCTCGCTTAGTTAAAGGATGGTATCCTAGCTAGTTATGTGTCTAGTCTCAAGTTGGTTTCACACTTGACATGAGACGAATGTGCAAGAATTAAAGGATAGTATTGACATCTATTCAGTCTATTCATGTTGATGATAGGCCATTGTGTGGAATACTTTGTGACCATAGGTCTGAGAATTTCAATGTCTACTGCAATCTCCTGAACCTAAATTCGTGTGGTTTGTCAAGTCTCTGAGCTCAGGTTCTCGTGCTTGGCTCCACTGGATCAAAATTTGACCGCAATCAAATCTTGCAACTTTGTGAGGCGATCAGGACAGGACAAAGCAAAGGTAATTGCTTTTCAGAAGCATCCCTGTTCAAATGAGAAAATGAACTGATGAACTGGAACATGACAACGTAATCTTGGTTTTCCACAAATAATTATTCAAGAAATGATTGGGAATCGGAAACGCACACACACACACACAGGCAACAAAAGGAGTCCTTGTTCTCCAGCCAGGGGGTCATGAATTGGGAACCTCATCCATGAATTGGGATGCCATGTTGGCAAAATGGCAGTGGCCGATTTCCCCAAAACGGTTTGACTACGTAGTGGAAATTTGAAGCTCTGCAACAGAAAAGCAGAGCTGAAAGTAAGGTGACAACTTATTTCCTTTTTCAAACACGTCTCCAGTAGTAGAAGATGTCATCAAAGATCACCACTGTTTCGTGCCTGCTGTCCATTTTCTTTGGACCAGCCCTTTGAAGTACGAAACAACTCCAGGAGCGAAACCAAAAAACATATGCTCATCAAGTACACCAACTACAGCGAGTTGGTTCAAAGCTCCTTCGACCCAGACAAGGTTCGGTGAAGGTGACGATAGCTAGCAGGTTCAAGTTCTTCTGGTTGGTTAAGACAGTATTGACAGAGACCTTTGACCCCACAAAAGGTTACAGACTTTTCTATGCATTGCTGTGTTTTTGTCTAACAGGATCCAGTTTTAGTCACTTTAGTCCACCATCCATTCAGCTGTCACACTGTGAAGGCCAGTGGCTTAGAAGGGCGGAGAGATGATTTGCTGGCACTCAACGCCTGGACGGATGCTCCATATTACTTCTACAAGAGGGCCACTGAAGGCGCGGGAACTTGCTGCATTTGTGTCCTGCCAAGTCTTTTCTCAGTCTATATTGAGTCCACTAGAGTATTCTTTCCAGCAGATTTACTCAATTTTTCATGGGTCATCAGAGGTTGGGATTGGCTGGGAAGGGGGTTTATTCAGCTGTCAAGTTTCTTGAGGCAGTTGCATAGTCTCTGCAATGTACAGATCTAAAATACAGCATTATCACTAGCTGCGTGGAACAGTGAACAAGCACTATCATACTGATGCAGTTTGCTTAGAGAAACTATGCTCATCACATGCATCCATGGTAATGTGCAATCAATGGTTTAACACTTTAGGTTTGTGAATTCAGCTGACCAGGCGATCTGGGTGAATCTTTGATCTTCGTTACTGCATAAAATGTGAGTATCATCTTGCTCATCCGCGGACACATCGCAGGATACTTGGCCTTCATGGATTGACCGTCTCGGCATTTGGAACTCACCAGAAAAGACCTCCGCCGAGAGCAACGAGAGCTGCAATTTGCCCTGATTGTGCATTTCGAGTCGAAATCGAGTTGCACATCAACTGGATGATGCATGTTTGCGGCCCGTATGGCGCAGAAGCGACTTACGGATGAGTACACACACAAACTGGCTTCCAGCATTGTAGTCTACAATCTAACCGCTGTTCAAAGCAGCTCTGCCACAGGATTTGAAATACTTGAGCAATCTAAGTGACATGCTAACGAAACGCGAAACGCGGTGTCCCCAAGTCTAAGACTTGGAAGAATGTCAAACTCGTAAAATCGAAAACAGTTCGCGTGGTGAGGTGGCCTTAGATGTTTGGATAGAAGCACCTGACTTGAGCTTTAGATTAAAGATCAGAAACAAGACACACAATGTAGACTTTCACAAGGTAGACACGACAATGCCAGGATGACGACTTGTTCAGCTTCCAGTGGCCTGAAGGGGTTCCTCGGACTGTTTGGGAGCCCAGACATTTTGATGTTGACATACTCAGTCCATCGAAACTTTTGGAACACCGGTTGTTTTTTTGAGAAGACATGTCGAAGAAAGTGTCGCTTAACAGTGAAGAGTGAAATAAATAGGGGGGTGGGTGGGAGATGCCACCTACACAAAATGGCCATGGTGATGCCATTTTGGCTCAAGGAGCCAAAGCATCACCTCGTGTAAAGGGCCATGTTGTAAATGGCTTTTTCTTTTTTTTGAGACATTGGTGCCCCTGAAGATCAATCGCGGATGGCCCTTTTCCCGCGGTGGAGTCAGCTAAACACCATTGCAACAGTGAGTGATGCCTTGCACTTTTTCAACGTTGAAGACGACGTTTGGCAAGCCTTTTTGAACCAAGTGGGTGACTGTCGAGAAGATCTACGCTTGGTAGCGGCCCTGTCACGCCCAGCCGTTTTGGCAGGGTCAGGTGTGGCCATCCTGCCGGATGGGTCGGCCCTGTCACCGCTTCAGGCCACCCAGGTGGGATTAGTCTGGCGATTGGCAAGGAGAGTTATGGCATACCATGGGGGAGTAACTGAAGATGCCTTCGTGGATGTGGAAGTCTGGTTGGACAATCCAGCTGTGCCGAGCTCAAGTCCCACGAGTACACCAACCACAGGTGGAAGCGGAGGAGGAGTAAAAGAAAAGGTATTGAAGATGTCAAGCCTGATTGACCAGGCAGACGATTCTGAACTACTTCCACCAACAAATGGGGAACTCAACAAGTGGCACCAAACATACGTTGCCATCATGGGTTCCCAACCTGACGAAGCTGAGGAACCGTCACCAAACCAGTTGGCGGCACTTCACAAGAGGGTGTTCATCAATGATCACCCACCGTACTGTGATTTCGGAGTGTGGCTGCCGTTTGAGAGAAAGATGACCAAGGTTCACAGATTCAGAGTTTACACACCACTAGGGGACGGTTCATTCCTCCAGAAGGATTTGCCGGGTCCTGGATCGTTCCAAGCTTGGATGGCAAGCTGGAGGGTCTTCAGGGTAGCGTGCCTCATGCTGAACGTGGCTACGCTGAGTGCCCTGGAGAACTACTCTAGGCACATCGAAAGATTGGTCACGCAGTGGCCGTCAGCTTGGGGTCTGATTGCTGCTGCAGATGATCAAGCGAGAGCCGAGAAGATGTCAAGGATTCGAAGGACCATCTTACTAGACCAGTCCATGGGCAGACAGGTGCCAAGGGATTGGGACCCTGGGGCACCATGGTCCTGCGTGTTGGGAGAGCTGACGAAAGATACGACCTTCTGGAGTGAGAAAGTCCATATACCAGCAGCAGCGTGGACGGCGGCGGGAGGTAGAGGTGCACCTGTCGTTGCATCAGAGGCTGCCGTGCTGAGCACATTGCCTGGCAATGTGATGGAGCATAACGGTGGAGATGATGATGGAAGAGCCAAGAGAAAGCAAGCAAATAGAGACAAGAGGGCAGCCAAGAAGAAACGAGTGGCCGACGAAAGAGAAGAACTCAAGAGTTTCCGGATGGCCAATGGAGGACCTAGCCACCAGTCTGGCGGGAAAGGTAAAGGTGGAGGAAAGGGAAAGACGAAAAGCAAGGATCAAGCAGGCAGTCCACTGTGCTTTTCATGGGCTTCGGGAAACGGAGTCTGCGCTAAAGTTGCACCTGGTGGAGAGTGCCTAGGGGCTGTGAAAAGAGTCCACAAGTGTAGGCTTTGCCTGAGCCCGTCACACCAAGATGCTGCTTGTCCGCAGGCGGCGTGAAAAAAAAAACCTAAACAGTTTTTGCAGAGTGATGTCCAGAGTTTCAATTGGTGTGATGTGTGAGTCGGCATGATGATGAGGCATCGTTCATGTCATGAAGTCTGGAAGAGTTTGTGTTGAGTGGGTTGATGAACGAATCAAACTTCCCCGGCAGCCTTTGGGCTCGCTGGAAGATGGGAGTTTGGCCGTCTCCGGAGAAGCAATGGAGGAGAGCTTTGGTGATACGGTAGATTTCAGCCGAGATTCACCGGAGCCTTCCAGAGTTGCAGACTCAAAGGAGGTGGAGAAAGCTGCTGAAGAAGGCGGCCACGTAGAAAGTGAAGTAAGAAACAAGATAGACCACGGGGAGACTGGAAAGCCCTTTGTACCGGAAAGGGTGAAAGAAGCCTTGGAGAAGTCGAAGAACTTCGATGAATTCAGGCAAGCAAGAAAGTTCAGGTTCCTACACCTGTACAGCGGCCCTCGAGACATACTTGCCCGAGAAGTTCAAGTGGCTGCTGAAAAGGCGAGGTTGACGGTGGAAACACGGTCATTGGATAGAAAGAATGACCCGTCAATGGACCTTGGATCGAGGTCAACACATGATGTTCTGAGAGAGGAAGTGAGAAATGGAGAATGGGACGCTACCCATTCGGGATTCCCCTGCGGCTCCTTCAGTAGAGTCAGACACCGAAGAGTCCCAGGATTACCGGGTCCTGTGAGGGATGCTGCAAACATCTATGGATATCAGGGAAATTCACCAAGGCAACAAGAGGAAGCAGACCGGGGCACGATGATGGCGACCCAGTCTGGGTGGTTGATGGAGGATCAAGTGGAGAGTTGCAGGAAGAGAAGAGTACCCCCTACAGCAACTCTGGAGAATCCACCGGGAGATGACCAAGTGGGGTCCGCATGGCACCTACCGGAAATCAAGCAGAGCCTCAAGAACACTAACGCCTCAATAGCCCAGTTCAACACCTGCAGCTTTCAGACGAAGCAGAAGACGAGGTGGTACAAGCCGGGGCAGTTTGCTGGTAGACTTGAAGGACTGGAGATGATAGCCAAAGTATGTCGGTGCCCAGCTTGGGTCAAGCATGACCCTGTGGTAGGCAAGGAGAAGACAGAGGAGGCAGGTGAGTACCCCGAAGAGCTGGCGGCTCTGGTAGCTCAACAGATCGTCAACGTATGGAAGCGAGTGTTGAACTTAGAGTTCTTGCGGCACCAGATGGAGGTCAAAAGGGACAGCATCTCAAGCCTCCAATCGAAGTGGGTTGAGAACGAAGAGAAAAGGACGAGAAACCTGGAAGGAAAACGCACCATACACATGGCGCTGGTTCCAGGAAACGTGGGAGAGGATCACATCCCGGAAGCAAACGTCAGGATGTCAAAGAAGCAAAGGAAGGGAGAAGAAGATTGGAGCTGTCTGGGAGGAATGAGGAATCCTTCAAAGGCGGTTTCAAGGATGCACCTGTTGAAGGAGACGGGAATCAAGATGAGAAAGGCGTGGCATGAGATGGCCGTGCAACATCCGAAAGTCTTGGAGGTTGCGATGAACTACGGCAAGGATGAAGCCGAGTTTGATGAGGAACTGATGCAGGATTGGAGGAGGAGACTAAGACAACTCTTCGAGGCAAAGGAGCACATGGAGGATGGAGTGGTGTTGAGGGAGAACATCCTTTTCAAATCACCGCTTAGCGAAGAATTGTGGAGCGGATGGGGAAGAATGTCCAGAGACCCAGACACCGAGTTGGTCAACTTCATTCGGAATGGAGCACCGTTGGGAATGGCAGCAGAGATCCCGACATCCCAGGGCATCTTCCCTGGAGCCGACAAAGATGACGATGATGAGGAGAGAGATGGAGGAGTTGAATTCGATGTGGTGAGAGGCATGTTAAACTACAAGTCCGTAACAGACCAACCAGACCAAGCGAAGATAGAAATCGAGAGAAACGTGAAGAAAGGCTTCGTGGTCAGGATGTCTTGGGATGAAGCGGCAAGGAGGTTTGGAGCAGGCACGTGCTCAAAACTGGCATTGATACTTAAGGAAAAGCCAGATGGATCAACCAAAAGAAGGCTGATTTTAGATATGAAACGATCAGGAGGGAATGATCGTGCAATCATCCCGGAACGGATTGTCCTGCCGAGGTTGGCAGACATTGTGACTATGCTTCGAGACCTCCATTCGAAGAGGCCAATGTTGGCAAAGAATATTGCCAAATCTGGAGTACCTTTGGATGAGGCAAAGGAACAAGCGGACGAGGTAGAATTCATCCTGGTGGACTTAGCTGATGCTTTCTGCCATTTTGCTGTGGATAGCAGAGAGCTAAAACACTGTTTGACACCAGACGAGACATCTGAAGGATGTCTCCTATGGGTTGCCATGCTCTTCGGCTTCCGAGGAGCACCCCTAATCATGGGGCGGTTAAGCTCCGCGATCGGAAGGCTTTTGTCCTCAATGGTAGCGGACTTCGAAGGGCAAATGCAAATCTACGTAGACGACCTGGTGGTAGCACTTCAGGGGCCGTTACAACACCGGAACTACATCTTGGCCAGTCTCCTCTACACCATGGCGGCGTTCGGAGTGCAGACAAGTCTCAAGAAAGGAGAAAGAGGCCGAAGAGTTCAGTGGATCGGAGCCATGATGGAAGTGTGGCACCACCAGGTGACCCTTGCTCTGCCTAGAAAACTGAAAGACGACTTAGTCGAGGTGATGTCAGACTGGAAGTCAAAAGGGATGATCGCCCTTAAAGAGCTGAGGGTGGTCACGGGCAGATTGAGTTGGGCAGCAGGTGTAGTGCCGAGGATGAGATGGATTGCAAGCACTTTCTATGCGGTGATCGCTGCCGTGGAATCAGATGAGAAAAAGGGCTTGGAGTCGGAGAGGGCAAGCAAGCGTGACAAGGACCAGAGAGTGAAGACAGGATTAGTCCACGTGAAGCGCTTAGGTGTGGCTCTTGAGTGGATTTTGAAGCTCTTGACACAGGAGGAGAGATTCTTGGTGAGGCATGAACCAATGGAAGTGTTACCACCCAACGTGGGTATCATCACTGATGCATCACCACAAGGAATCGGTGCTCTCCTGGTGGTCGTAAAGGGTGATCAGCTGGTCATCCAAGAGGCAATAGAGGCAAAGTTCACCAAGGCGGAAGCAAAGATGTTGTGTGTAGAATGGGGCGAAGCCTCATCACAAAGTGTAGTGGAGGCGTACGCCTTCTTGAGAGCCCTCAGAAAGTGGGGTCACTTACTGAAGAAGCAGGACCTTCTGATAAAGAGCGACTCCACGGTGGCCTTACACATGATGAGAAAATTGGCTTCGTCAACCATGCAACTCAACTACTTGGCAGGAGAGCTGTCCCTGCTGCTGGAGGAAATTCAGAACCCCAGAGTTGTGGTTCACCACGTGCCAGGGATCTTCAACAAGGAGACAGACTGGTTGAGTAGAATGCACGACCGGGGTGACAAACCCGTTTCCCTTCACAAAGTGAAAATCGTTACTCTGGCTGAACCGAAAGAAGACTTCTTTCGAGTGACACCGCCTGGTGTCGACAAGTCTGAGGGTGGTCCCAGTCCCGCACACCAGAGAAGTGTGTGGGATTGCCTCGGATAAGGATCGACAGTCGGGTGAAAAGAAAACAAGCAGCAACGGGTACAAACGATCCAAACGTTACGGCCATGCTAACTAGCGATTGTGTTTGGGGAGGGTGTGTTTCCCTTTGTTTGATCCCTGCTTCCCCTTTTTTCCCCCGCTTGCTTGACAGTTTTGCAGATCGCATGTCAGCCGATGCCGATAGCCGTTTGTTGCAGCAGTCATGTCCGTCCAGGTGTCACCAACGAACACTCTGGTAGAACGGGTTGGCGGTCCTGAGACAGGGGCACAACCATGGTTCTCTCTGCTGCGGTGCTGGGCGGCTTCCTTGGCGATAGCGTTCCTCCTCGGCATGGCATTCTGGCATACATGGGGTCCGCGGTTGCACCAAGTGGCGGAGACGATAGGCGGACTGTCTTGGAGCTTAGGGTCAGGGACCCTTGGAGCTGTCAGGGTGTGTTTCAACATGATACGAGAAGGGGTCAGGAACTTGATGGACTCTGGCAACAGGACGTATGGAAACGAAGTGGTGATGAACCCTCACTACGTAGAAGTGGACCGCACCCCAAGGTACCCACCACAACCTGGGGACTTGGTAGAGGAGACGCCACCATACCCAGAAATCGCGTCACCGGTGAGGCCAAGAACCAATACAACAGATCATGGCTCTCCCTGGATGATGTCAAGTCCAGGAGGTTCAAGGTCAAGAGACGTAGTGCCAAGATCAAGAGGGCAAAATCAAGTGCTGGAGAGAATGATCAGAAGCTCGGAGTGATAGAGCCATCTCTGAGTGTGAGAGAGAGGGCAGCCAGAGTCACAGCCCTAGCGAAGAATGTGGGGTGGAAAAGGAAAGCCAGGGAAGAATTGGAAATGGGCTTCTACTCATCCAACACATCGACATCGAAGAACTCCAAGAGGAAGAAGATCACGGAATTAGCGGAGGCTTGCGTGGGGCGAGGTAAAGTTTTCCCGGTCGAACTAACAACACTGATTGAGGTGGCAGCTCTTCTGAGAAAGATAAACATGAAGGCTAGCGAACAATACCTATACGAACTCAAGGCGATGAATGCAGAGTTCGGGTTCGAATGGAGCAACCAATTAGAAGCTCATTTCAAGATGTGCAAACGGGCGTTGTCGAGAGACAGAGGACCTGAAGTAAGAGCCTTAGAATTGAAACCCCAAGAAATACCGGAAGAAACTTTGATGGCTACAACAAAGTCAAAGGCGATGGCACGAAAGATTGGGCTGAGTTTTGTGTGGGCTGCCACATGGATGCTCAGAGCTATCGAGGCCCAAGGGGTCAAAGTAGGGCACGTCAAGATCAACCACACAGAAAGGACCGTGAAACTTTGGATACCAAAGTCAAAGATGGATCAAAGAGCTTTGGGCGTAGCCAGGACTCTGGGATGCGAATGCAAGGGCAAGTGTCGCACCCTGTGTCCTTACAACCTGGCAGTGATGTGCATGGCAGAACACAAGGATCCCAAACCAAAGACTTTCTTATTCCCCAACATGGATGGGGAACATGTGTCACAGTTCAACATGGTGAAGGGTTGGTCGGACCATCTCAGGGCGGGTGTCTCCGGGCACTCTGCAAGAAGATCCGGAGCAATGATGTACGCCAGAGGCGGAATGAGCGTACAGGAAATCGCATACTTGGGAAGATGGAAAAGCAGCGCCATTTTCAGGTATGTGGAACAGGCCTTGCAAGACGTACCTCTAAACATCACCGGGAAGTTTTGCCCCACGGCGAAATCGGAGGCAGTGAAGGTGGAGGAAGAGGCAGTCAAGGCCGCCAAACCAAAGGCGGTAGACAACAAGTGGATGGAGAAGTTGAACCAACTCACTGGTCGTGTCAAAGTTCTTGAAGAAGATCCCGGCCGCAGCGAAGTTGCAAAGCCACCCAAACAACTCTGGGCGATTTCAAACCAGAGAAATCAGAGGGTAGCACACCTGGTAGTACAGGCCTCTTGGAATCTGCCTCTGGAAAGTTGGGCTACTTCTTGCGGATGGAAATTCGCGAAGAAGAATGTGAAAGTTTGCCTCACCAGAGAGAAGGGTGAAGGCATGAAGGTATGCGAGAAGTGCCAAGAACATGGCAAGCTGCGCGACGAAGTCAATTGTGGAATTAGTCTGGCACAGCTGGTGGACATATGATGGCTGGACATGGCCATCATGAAAGACAGCAGCTGATATGGTAACATACAATGGCAAATGGCGCAGGCGATGCCTGAGGGGTGCAAAGCACTGCACCCATCTCACCACCAACCGAAAAACAAGAGCTCAGAGCGCTTGATATGGAGGGTGGGTGGGAAGTGAAAAATGAAACGATGTAGCTGTTGAGAAGACATGTCGAAGAAAGTGTCGCTTAACAGTGAAGAGTGAAATAAATAGGGGGGTGGGTGGGAATGCCACCTACACAAAATGGCCATGGTGATGCCATTTTGGCTCAAGGAGCCAAGGCATCACCTCGTGTAAAGGGCCATGTTGTAAATGGCTTTTTNTTTTAGAGATATTGTAGTATTGTATGTAAAAAGTGATTCTATGAGGAAATCTACATGATATAATATATATATATATATTTATTTATTTATGCATGTACATATGACATTTCACTGACTGACGTCATGATTATTTGCATCCACATGCAATTCTGCAAGACAAACCATGCGTCTTATTGGGCATCTTCTGCGTGGAAGCTTGGCTTCGTCCCCACAAATTACTGGTGGTTACATCGATTTTTTCAATGTTTTCTTGTATTGTTTTGACTTTTACATTGCAGCATCGGGGTCCAATCGCATTGTAATTGTTTCCTGCTGAAGGGTAATCATGTCTAGGGATCACATGGAGGGTGCCCAATTTGGGTCAACATTTTCATGTGCTTCAGCAGCCAGCCTCATTTTGCCTCGCTCTCATGTCCAGGCGCTGAAAGAATCAGCTGCCCGTGCTCTGGACTTTGTACATCCAAAGAGTGGTAACGTTGGAAAACTTAGATTTGCTGCAGATGGGTGGCAAGAAATTGAAACAAGTTTCCATGAGTCAAATGCTGAGAACTCTGAACCATAAATGAACATTAATTACAAGCAGCCTCATCAGTCTCTGCAATGCTTCTTGTTAAAGGACAGAGGGAAGCAAAAACGTGACTGCTGCAAACTCTGAGACTGGAGTTGTGGCGCTAGGTCTGGAAGCCCCGGCATTTGTTTACGGAGACACCAAGCGGAAACCTGAAGGAAGTGCAAGAGACAAGCCAAGTTGGAGAAGAGAAGGTGCAGGGGATCACCATGAATGTTTTGGTTGGCTACAGAAGGTCTACAGTGTACAGTATGAAATTTACCTATACCAGGTTTGTGTGAGTTGACCACCAAGGGCATCCTTTTCGCTGGACTAACCCACGAAAGTGGTGGGTTAGGTAGGTATTGTGGATGTCAACAGGATTCAAAAGAGTGAAATAGTGTTCATTGACATTGCCATACAATATTCATATATTTATCCTAGATTGCATTGTCGTACTATTATGCGTATGTGGAGAGATAGATATGCAAGCATATATGAAATCTGGTGATTACCGAAACCTAGCACATTGAAATTTGTCCTACAATCATTCCTTGCAACATGTGAGGTTCTTTCTCAACTTGACGGTGTGAAATTTCCCAAAAATGGACCCTTGCTCCGGTGAGGTTTTATGGGCTGAACCCCCGTGGTTAGCTGGTTCTGCTCTCCAGAATGGCCTCACCTCTCGAAGACAATGGACTTGGCGCTCACGCATCTACCAGAGGCAAGCACCTAACGGTCGAAAATAGTTTCTGCCGTAGCTTGCGATTATTCAATCTTAAGTTGCTCCTGCAATCTTCTCAATGTGGAGATGAATTGCATGTGATGAGGCAGAATGAAGTTAATTGTTACTTAACATATTGTCTCCATGTCCGGCCCAGTTTTTGCATTTCAATTTCTTTTGCCAGTTTGTTGCGGCTGTCGCCCTGCTGTGTGCCTTTGCTGCACTGCTGGCGGGGCACATCTTCGACAGCTAGAGGGGGTCGTGGCTCATCGCGGCGCGAGAAGACCACAGAGCAGAAGGTGCAGGACAGCCGTGGATCAAATCTTCTGAAACCTTGTAAACCCACTTAGTGTGCTACTTGTTACCTTTTGAATGGTCAGAGGCTTGGTCCAATTGACAGTTTCAACAGAACAAGGGGCATAGCTATCCCCGTTAAGACTACGGAATCGAGTTCTGGGAGCTTTTGGTGGCGCGGGCAATTCGATGCAAACGTAGATGCAGTGGTAAGTTGTTTTTCATATGTTATATGTTTTCATGATTTACTCACTGGAGGTGTTTGATCTTTGGCTGCTCTTTTGAACGTCACTCTCCCAAGACGCAGTGACAAAAGCAATCAGACAGGATCCAAAGAGACCAACGCACTTTGTTTCGCTTCGCATTTCTGAAGATGTGCAGAAAGCTGCGGTGAAGATTCAACAGGCGCGGCGCGACTGCATATCTCAGCCATTCTCTGACGATGGAACGAAGTACCTATATCCTAATCAGCACGTATCCGATAGTCCAGCTGCTCAGAAGCTTGAATTTGTTTCCTTTTTGCTGCAAGAGCAAATCAGGGTGCCCCATTGCAATTCAACAAGAGTTCATATAGGGAGTGGAGATGAGTGGAGTCCATTAGATGTTTTTGCAACGAACAGTTTTTTTGAGACTTGTGTGCCAGTGTGCCGGTGTGTGATGTTTTGTGCTATTATTCTGGACTTCGCACCAACCAATGCCAAGTTGGCAGGAGCTGGTGGGAAAAGCAGATGAAAACTTGCGAGGAGATTTGGAGAAGTGGCCAGCCTGGAATGATACTGAGAGAGTATTGGATACTAGTAGGTATGCTTTCATTTTAAACCTCCTTACTTCAACAGTTTTATGTTAGGCTTTAGCTTCGCGGTTTGAACTTGATATAGTCGCACCTACAAGATCGCACCTTCCCAATGTTTACTCTTGACTTTGTAAACCAGAGCCTGGGTCCCATCCATTGCAGAAGTGAAATGACAAGTCACATCACATCAAAGCAGCATGGGCATCATATATGTGTAATATGAATTGGCATGAACGAGACTGTAGTTGTATGATTTGGTGTGCTTCCCCACCCAGCAGGAGTCACCTTTTCCCACTTTAGTTCTGAGCTCCAAGCGATCTTGGAAGTGCAAGGTGTCAGAATTCATAAACCAAGCACCATGAAGCGGCCAAAAAACTAAGCACGAGATGGAAAGCCCACCCAGCAACAGTCACCCAGGATTGTTACATTTTTGGTAGGCGATCCGCTTCAAAAAAAACGTCATTTGCCACTGGAATCCTGGGAGGGGGAGCACCCCAACGTATGAATAGAGGTGGTCATTTTGGGGAAACAAAACTCCAAGGTGCTTGATCCGCAGTAGCCAGCTGCATCTCACCTTGGCAACCCTGAAACTGCCGACTGATGAGGATGTGGAGGCTGAACACCTGGGGGCTGTGTGGTTGAGGCTTGGGGCACATGAGTTGGCCCTCCCAACGGTCCCAACGCAATGCCAGGCAGCTCGAGAACAGCTGAACCAGATGTCGGATGTGGCAGGCAGGTTGGTTTCAGTAGGTTCCACCAGGCTCAGGTCAAGTGTTAAAGTTCTCTCAATCAAGGGTATGTTTTCTCTGATGAGGTTTTTGAAGAAGTCCTTGGTTGGAAATCGATAAATAGATAACAGGTTATAGATGGTTATAGTAGGTTGCTTATAGTTGCATATACTTTTGTTTCTTAAAATTTCTCTTTCATGACTTGGAAATCTTTGTATTTTCTCAGCGAGTTTTTGGGGTCTTGATGGGTTATGATGCAAAATGCGAGAATGTCACAGCTTCCGTAAATTGCTCATGGCTGAGAGGTTTTAGCTTCAAACTGAAAGGCCTGGAGTCCTTTGGGCAAAGAGTCGCCAAGCTGCAAAGTGGTAAGTTGCCTTGTTGCAACCTTGGTGGCCAAGATTAATGCAAAGGGATAGACATGCTATTTAGGTGAAGGATGCAGTTGGCTCAGTTGACATTATATCTGTTGCAACTTCATTTGAGGTGCTCTTTGCGCGAGCTTGCGACGATGGTTCCAATGGTTTTGCTTCTCTCTGTGCCTTGCACACACGTTTGGAAGATGCCTTCCACACGTCAGGCTCAAGCTGGTCAAGCTGATGGCTTTGTGGCTCTAATTCTGTGCATGATTGCTGGGGAGAAATGCGGTCGTAAGGTGAAATGTAGTGAACTGACGGGAGACGGAGCACATGCTTTCTGACAAAATTTGGCCAGATTGATGAGACATTCCGGCTCGAATTCAAGAGAAGCAATCAATACTGAATGGCATGAAAGATCATGAAAATCACTGTGGCCTGACATGTTCATGTGAGAGCGAATTCACATCACTTGGGTGAGGAAGATCACATTCAAGCAGATTCCTGCAGAACAATATCTCATAGTTAGAATGTTAGGTCAGTTGCCTCTTGTCGCCGAGATGGAGATAGTCACAGTGGATGACTTGCTGGAAATTCCGGGCATCGGGAAGGCAGCCTTTGGACAGTATGGCGAAGCCATTGGTTTGAGTTTCATCGTGCAGATGGTGCTCATGTTTGTGTTTTTCCTCGTGGTCCGACGTGTTCTTCCCCATGAACCAGACCAAGTGAGCTTGGCCGATGTCCTGTTCTCCATGGTGTTCTTCCCTATCCTGGCTTTTGCAGCAGTTTGGGCTAGCTTGGAGCTACGGCATAGCGTGGAGTCCAGATGGCAGGGAACTTGCTTTTGGTCAGATTTGTATTTGGTTCTCTATGTCAGCCGAATGCTGTGCCACGTTCTCATCCAGCCCTTTGAGAATATGAGCCTAGCGCTACTCTTGATGATGACCTTTCATCATTTGGTTAGTATGGGTTGCTACATCTTGGGCCTTGGACTCGGACGTTGCCACTACTGGGGATGCTTAGATGGATGCTGTGAGATCACCACTGTGTTCTTGAATGTCTTTTCCCTCCTGAATACAGCGGTGGAGGGCAAGAAGCTCAAGGAGTATCTTCCCGCATGGGTAGCTGCAGCCAATGGTTTTGCCCTGTGGCTTGCTTTCCTGTTCTTCAGGCTGATGCTCTTTCCGTATTGGCTGTACGGATTCCACATGGACATGCGACAAGAACCTGAGAAGACCAAAGGTATCGTCACAAATCTAGAAAGATCGATCTATCCTGCCACCACAATCGTCCTACTTGTCCTGTCCTGCACTTGGTTTGTGGCCCTCACCCGAGGAATGGTGAAGAGTATGTCGAAGGCCTTTAAAGAAGAAAAAGTCGAGATGAAGAAGAAGATGTCGAAGATGTCCTGAGCTGCTCATAGCATCTTTGCGTCGTTGAGTTCGGCATCCCGCACTGCCATTAGTATCACCCCTCTCGAATTGGTACTCCAATCCGCTGGGGTTTGGATCCGGAGGGCTTTTTGAACGTCTCAAGTTCTCTCCCAAAATCTCAAAGAATCTCGTTTGTACTACAAAGGTTTGTGCAGCATTTTGACACAAAACATCTTAGATAATCTCACACCGAGTCCAAAAAAACCCAAACAAATAATAGCACATGATCTCAAAAAAGCACAAAATACCTCACGAAAAGTTTTAAAAGATCTCTAAGAATCTCAAGAAAACCCTGAAATATTCGTTCAATGATCTTCATTGCAGTTTTATGCGTATGTATTCACAAAAGCATCCTGATCTAAACCCTCCTGATTGAGGGTCCATTTCTGGCGTAGACCTTTCGGAGGCATAGGTGAATCGTTCTCAAAAAGGTCCGAGTGTGCAGCTGGGTGATGGAAACAGACTCAGAAATAAGCAAGTAGCGATGTGCCACTGTACATGAAGATCATGAAACGACCATCAGAGTTTGAACTCCTGAACACAATCACTGGTCACTGGACAATAAATAACCTTTTTGCATGGCTTGGGCAGGATTAAATGATTAAACCATTAGAGTAGTGAAATTTCAACATCCTTGAGTAGTAGTTCACATTAGAAGGTTGGTAAAGTGGGTGTGACGGCATCCGCAGGTGCTGCCAACGATACAGCTTCAAGCATCACAACAATCTCAACACAGGAGTTGTGCGGGCACCGCGGCATGGTTTGTTAGACTCGTGCTTGAAGAGTTACTCGGAGCAGTCAAAAATGTCGCCATCGCCATCCGCTTCTGCAGATGTACCCTACAGGAGCCTACAGAGCCGACACCCGCAGAAGTATCGCAGGAGAAGCTGAGTAGATTCCTAACGCGTCTTAGTGGCAACTATGTAAAATGCTCGACTAGATGTGGCTCGTGATTCAATAAAAAATTGACGGGGACTATTGTGAAGCACTTTGCTTCTCATGGTCATCCGCTTCACAAGCGGACTAAGATTCTTAGTCCTAGAGTAGGTCCTTTGATAGTTCTTTACATTTTATTAGGATTTTTTTTTGTGTGTGTGTTATTTCTGTGCGCGCTTTTGAGTCCTGGATCAGGCGTGTGCTGCGACACGATGCCAAACGTTTGGGCCTACACCTTCGCAGTGATGGATCAGTGACCTTACAGGTTGGCACCCGGTGGATTTCGCCGAGTTAAACGGGGTGGACCTGTGGATGGTCGGTGAAAATTGATTGCTCCGTTGATTTTGCAGGAGTTGGTGTCGCTGTCATTTTTCAAGAACCATGGTTTTGGAGAGAAGCTTGGCCAGGTGTTGCCCGATTGTTGTCTGATTCAAGTGTTTAACATTGACACAGGGTGTGGATGTATGGATTGCACATGTATATGCTAATAGAAGCATGATAGAAGCATTCAAACCAATTACCATGAAAGTGATTAGTCATCTTTCATAGGCCAGGGTGTGGTTCTCCTTGTAGAGCTTCACCACACCTTGATCACTCATCGGGATCTCCAAGCGCAGATACCCTTTTGGAAGCATGATGCATGCATCAATGCATGATGATGTGATTGGATGGAGTTGCTTCGTGACCTCATGATACGTTTTTTTTTAAATGTTTTTTTCCCTTTGTGTGCGACCTCCACTGTGAGCCCTAAGAAGATCTTCCAACTCATCCTAAAAACATTACATCCCACACCACCCGCACCCGTTACTATCATCACTCCGGTGTCCAAGGGCAGATGTCGAGAAAGAAGTGAGATGCAACGACAAGCAGCGCTTCTCCCTATGGATGGACAAAGGTGTGAAACGAATCCGGGCCAACCAAGGGCACAAGATGAAGGAGGCCTGCAGTTTTGTGCACATTGCACCACATTGCTGCCTGAAAAGTGCTGAGCGCATTTTGTTTGAACATCCTTGGGTGAAAGCTTTGTCCACGATTCTGGTTGGTATGGCCATGCATCGACGCTCAAGTGAACCAGGTTGTGGACAGTGAGCTGCTGACACCCATCACATCTGCCCAGGAGCTTCCTGTGTGCAACTGGGTGATATGAGTGCTGTCATTTTCAGGTTTTTTTGGTATATACCCACCCTTGCAGTTTCATACAGGTTTCTGATATTGTTGTGATTCAGCTATATATCAACCTGAAGCAAGTTTTATTTGTTCATTTGACTGACCTAAAGACTTTGAAATATTGCTAAAGCAATGACCCAATTTGGATCTCTCCATTCTATGCCACTGCTTCCACAGGCATTCATGGTACCTATATGAAGCGCTGGCATCACAAAAAGAAGACCTACGTCGATGTTTGGCCAGCTATCAAGCGCGAAGGTTTGAAACCGATGGGCCGCAACCATATCCACTTTGTGCCGCACGAGGCAAGGGAATGATGGAGAATGGCTCTCGAGGTCTCGCCGCAGTCATTGCCAGGTCGGTTCTCGCACTGTGATCAGCGGCATGCGTCAAGGCATTGGAGCAACAGTGGCATGATCCATTTCATGGCCATTTGTGGCGTGTTTGAGATACAGCCAACCGGAAAATCGCATGCCATTTTTTTGATCAACCAACGAAAGAATGTTTCCTCAGTTTCGAGATCTATAGAGAATATTATATGATGAATATTACTTGTACAATGATAATGTATGATGTTGTAATCCAATCTTTCACCGCATTCCGATTCAGCTGGCTATGTTCATAATTCATCCATTATTGACGTAGCATTGTAGAGTTGTTCTCATCCGACCCTCCTGGCAGATTGCACTGTGGCAATATACCTCGACGTACAGCAAGCCTTGAGCAAAGGGATCCAGCTCTTTCGTTCTTCCAACGATGTGGATGCCCGGCGGAAAACGCTGAAGGGCTTCTGGTTCCCCAAATTACTGGTCAAATTTTTAGCGATCTCACCAACTCTCACCCCAAAATAGTGGTTTAGCAGGGCAATGGCATCTTAGAACATGTTCAATTCGAAGTGACTTATATACTTGTGGGAATGCCATGCTCCAAACGGACAGTCCATTCTAGTTACACTGATGAACATTTCCAAGGTGAGTTTCAAGTTTCAGATAGAAGGCTGATTCGGGTGATCGTTTGATCATTTGATGGATACTGTCACAACCATTCGTTCTTGGGGCTGGATTGAGGTCCTGACGCGTGGCAACGAATCTGGGCACATCCCCACAGAGCTTTTCCTTCGAGCGGTTGACATTAAGACTGGACGTTTACTTTGGAGCGGGCCCTGGGAAAAGCGTTTATCCAAGAGAGAGAGAGGGCAGTATACAAATGGTGAAGGGTAAGCATGGGCAAGCAACAAAGTGTGAATTAGCTTGATCAGTAGATGTGGAGACCAAGATTGTATATATATATATATATGTATACAAATGAGTAATTTTCTGGTGATAGTGGATTGCGCGGATTTGTGGTTGGGCTTCAGTGGTTGTTTTTTCGCCGTCAGGCCTCCGAACGCAGATGCAGATGTTGCCACTGAGGAGGGCAGGGCTGCTGTTGATGGGAACCAGATGGTGGGAGCATCCAATTTGGTCAAGGTTACACACCAGGGCCATCAAAGAGCTACGAGCCTTGCCAAATCTTGCCAACAAATTGCTCTCCCACAGCTTGAAAGTAACGGAATGTTCTCGACATGTTTTTGGCATTTTTTGGGCAATAGAGACTTTGATGTGCCAAGCTTAAGTTGTTCCATCGTCAATTCATCAGGTTTGATGCATGTACGCATGTCATTTGAAGGAGACTCTATCATTGCACGTATCATCCCAGATCATTTTTGTGTATTTAGCTTCTCCTGCAGGAAGAGGACAGCGCCTCGCTTCAGTTCAGCAAAGTTCTGATAGATGCCGGAAAGGGATGGAAAGAAGGTAGACATGCAGGCGTAGAGAATCATCAGGTATGTCATGGCATGTCACAACATGAACTAAACCATCAAGCCACCATTTCCATTGAATTGCGCCAAGGCTTTCAACCACATATGACTCTGGCGAAGACGAACCGCCATGAAAACGTTCTCATTCCAGAGAGCTGCTGGCAGGACTGGTGTGTACCAATGTGCAGCTGTGCTTGGTTGTGATTTTGAAGGCTGACATATCAGGGTCAAACATGGTCAAACACTACTGGAGCTCTAACACTCTAAGAGTAGACTGAAAGGTAACACAGATACTATGACATCATGCATTGATGTTGATTGTCATTGATTTGCTGTCTGTTACTTTTCACCACTTTTTTACCTTTGCCCGACGAGGCCCTCCGAAATGTCGAGCTGGGTGTGGTATCGGTGGACTCAATGGAATTGTGTCAAATGAAAGGAGACAAGCAAACTGGTGCCTAGTCTGAACGACATGAGCATCAATTCCCTTGGGCCCAACTTCGTCGCATTGGTTGAATAGTTCCCTCAGGTTGTGCCACTGTGTGCTTAGACAGTTCGTGGGTTCATCCATCCCACATGGGCATTCCATGTTGTGTCGTTCACGTACAGGACGCAATGTTGGACGATGGCCGAGGCTTCTACCATGTCGAACACAAGGTGACCTTTAAGGGTTGAACGGCTGACTTTCAATTACCAGGAGATGTTTTGTTGCGCTTCAATCGGGGATTGGGGCAGTATATATAACATAGCAATGCTCATAGCAGCACATAGCACGAGCTACTATTGGTCCCGTAAAGAAAATTATCCATGATCTAATCTCCACAATGAAGCAGACAGGACAGTTGAAGATGGATGAAACAGGATGCAGCTGGAAGATACTGGAAACTTATTGTGCGTTTTGCCGCACGTCACTGAGAGTTTGCTCCATGCTCTATACGATATACAGTTGCAGCAGTAGTTTTGTTGAAATTTGTTTGTTTCTGATATTTACGTATATAACGGTTGCTATTTTAAGATCTTTTTCATTGATCTTAATTTGTATTTCTTAGATGTTTTTGCGAGGTTTTGACATAGTTCTGCACAAGACACCGCTTAATAAACGTCCTGACAGTTGCGATACTTCTCAGCCGCCATATGCTAGTGACATGCGCGAATCTTTTCAACATGCATATTTCGTAGGACGGATTGATTGCTTGGTTTTTCGATGCCGAGAGCCATCATAGCAATACACCAGCCTCCTATCTACGGAGGTTCATGAATGCTGAATAGGGGTGCACCCCGCATAATACGTCCATCTTGCAGCATCGTTGCTTCCTGTTCTCAATCCAGGAGAGAACAGACAATGTGCGAGATCTCTACCGCTTCTTCCTGCATTTTGCCGTTTGTGAGTGACTAGCCAGCTGGCAGTTCCTACAATAATACCGCTTTTTTCCAGAGATGACTCCTGTTCCACAAGGCAGCTGATTGATTGTTCCCACTGTTCCCTGAAGGCCTGAAATTTGGGCCCGATTGAATCCAAGTTTCTTTACAAGTTTCAAGCTCTTTCAAGCTGTGCTGTAGTGATCTTTCAGACCAGACTGCCACAAAATACCGCTCTGCCGTGGTTGGAGCACTATTAGAGCAAGTTTCAGTGGTGGGAGAGCATTCTAGCAACCAAGATTGCAGTAAATTGATGTAAATTGCATACAGTGGTGCCACAAAGAATTCCTGGAATGTACTGTACCCATAGGCTCATAGCTCAGCACATATGCATAGACACAGTGGCCTCAAACTTTGGCTCAAGTCGCTAGGTCATGTATCATTGCGAACAGTTTTCTCATGTGAAATCCGGTGCAGCAATGGGATTTCTGGGAATGCCATGATGGATTGGAAGTCCTTGGACTGCACGAATCAACCCTGGAATGATGCACTCACTAAAATATAGATGCCTAATGAATGATGCCTACAAATTGCCACATTGTCAAAAGAAGTCAAAACGCAATTTTCGTCATGCTGGACCTGGCTCTGTGTTTGGGGAAGTGTTACAGTTAGTCACTATACTGCAGCCGTGACCTCTTTGCTTTTGAGGCTAGGAAGGCGGCCATGAGAGCTCATGGCAACAGTGGTGGTGGCATATGTCAGTGGCAGCGTGTTCTACGACTCTTGTATCAGCTGTAGCGATTTCATCTGATCACGATTAGATATGTCACCTGATAAGTGGCCAGTCAGGCCATTGGGTATGTTCTGTTGGCTCAGATTCCTTTCTCTAAGGAAAGGGATTTTAAGGAGCTCAATCTTTCCATTGGCGATCTGAAGCTGAAATTGGAAGCATTTTGCAGAGCCTTGGCTTTCAAATGCATCGAGGTGAACTAGAGACGTGGTACAAGAGAAAGAAGGTAGAAAGGGCGACCCAGAACGTGTGTTGGAAGTTGGGTGAGTATTTTGCTTGGAAATTTTGTCTTACATGCTGTTGCCCATCCTTTTGGGTCACTCTCCAAGGAGTTCCTGCACAGGCGCGTGCACCCATGTCCATGGGGGGTGCTCCATTCAAAGGGAGTGGTTCTTACTTGCGCAGCCTTGCTGTGAAAAGGAAACAGATGCAAAAGTTCTTGTGGCAACATATAAACATATCACATATCATATCATGACACCTTGGCACCAGTGCCTGAAATGGGTATTCTTCAGTCACCTCAGAAATGCATATAAATGCCAGCATCGAGTTTTAGTACTATCTTTCCCCCCCAATGTGCCTGAGCGGACTAGAATTGGGACGCCCCTGCGCAGGAGCAAATCGTTGCACTACAATCAGACATTTTGGATGATTGTGCCGCCCTTCGCACCCTTCCCACTGACGAGGCAGGGAGACATTAAAACAGGCGGACATGCTAGAGGATTTGCTGCTTGATGCTGCTTGCCTCTTTGCAGGGTGTGCTGCGGCTGACCTTGATTCGCTCTATCACCCGCATGGTTTTGAGTGCCGGCCGAGATCGAAAGTGCCTTTGAAGCACTGAAAGATTGTGAGATGCAAACGCTCGGAGGCGGTTCATATAAGGACCATCCAGGCTCAGGATTGATTGGGCCGAGGCCCAAAATGCATAAATGCATGCAAAAACCATCAAATGGGAGGAATGGAATGCATCCCCGTGCATCCCCCAAGATTCCTCCATCTTGATTCTGTGTTTTGTTAGGCTCATTCTTTGGGATTTGAACCGCAGTGATGCAGATCGAGACTTGCTGGGACACACGTACCTTGGATCTGGGATATGAATGATAGGGTTGATGTGGGAAAATTTGCTACAGCTGGGATTAGTCGAAACGTTGCAACTCATGGGGGATTTGCAATGATTTACTGTAACTATGTTCGTAGTTTGGATATATTTGGATACTTACTTGCCATACTGCACGTGAGTTTCGACCAGATTTTGTCAGCTTGAAGAGTGCAGGAAGGCGGTGACCTGCCTTTGCACCAACTGGCTTCAACAACGAGCTTTGAGTGGCAGCGCTGATCGGTCCCTGCAGTAGCCGAGCATAAAGTGGACCCATGATTCATCATGGATGATGATGATGATGATGATGATGAGGATGATGATGAGGATGGTGATTGTGGCCCATCAGTTTGAAGAAACCGTTAGTGTTCAACAAGTTTCTGGTGATTAGGTATTGGGACTTAGCCACTGGACGATGTTTGATGGAGCTGTGCCTTGGCCGCGCTATCCATGGGCATCCAGCATCACCGATTCTCACCATATTTCAACTCAATGAACTGAGGCGAGAACATACTGATGCTGTGACATGGCTCATACTTTTGATTAGTTGCTTGTGATTGCAACTTGCAGAATGTATCATAATGTGCAATTTATCATTTGATGTTTGCATACATTTGCTCAAATGTCAGCACCGACCTTAAAAAGACCAGTCGTGGATGACACAGCTTCAGCCATGTATTTCCTGTCGTGAACTTTTTTTGTGTTTTGGACTGCTTGCAGCTTTGTTCTTGGAAGTGCCTAGACAATCCTAGACATAGACCAGCACTATTTTCATTTTGAGGTGGTGTGCTTGTCGGTGCATTGGGAGAGCAATGTTGCCATCAGCGCAGCTTTAGATCAAACGCTCTTGTCACTTGGCACTCTGTGTTCCATTTGCGAGCCGCACAAGCACCCATAACAGCCATGCAAAAGCATGTTGTAGCAGAAGTTGTGTCCGATGTCAACATTGGAGAAGTTGAAGTTTTCAAAAGTCTGCTGAATTAGTCTTGAGTCTTGACTATTCTATGCATGTTTCATTTTGCACCCTGACTTCCGACTTCGGGTCATACCATTCAATACCTATCGCCAATCCGGCCACGTTGAGGCTGTGGGACTTGGATGCTGGTGAAGTGATGAAGGAACTGATGGACTTTTGGCTCAGTTGGTATCCAGTGGTAGCATCCTATCCAGACCCTCCCAAGATATTCCACAACCAACCCCCAAGTTGTTGGAAGTTGATGTCAATTGTTAGGTAGTCTTGAAGTCTTGCTGGATTTCACGGCCCCTTAGTTTGAACCCAAGCGTAACACCCAGCTTCCTATAGATTAGACGTTTTTGATGCTCCAATTCCTTGCCATGCGTGTCAGCTCGGTATCTTTGGTGCTGAGGATCACGCCAGCCCCACGGTTTGCTTGGAGGTGGATTGGACAGGTCGACAGGCGAGCCATGGGAGAACAGGAAACGGGTGGCTGTCGCTTCATTGAGCACTGCCCCTTGTTGACGCACGGTACTATCCCATGTATTTGGCTCAAGCAATATTGCCTTCAAACAAGTATTGACCTCAACTCCTTCCGTTTCCAGTTCGCGGTTTCTCTCATGGCGCTGAAGATGTTGGCGCTGATTCTTCCAGTGGTGCTGGCAGTTATCCCTGATCCTGATTGGCAAGCTTTCAAGAACAAGTTTCAGAAGAGTTATGCCAGCCAGAACGAAGAAGCTGCACGCTACAAGTTGTTTGTTGAAACGCAAGCGCGCGTTGAGCTGTTGAACAAATTGAACGGAGAAGCCGTTTTTGGTATCACTTGGATGGCTGACCGTTTTGATGAGGAGAAGTACAAGAGGGGATTGAGGAAGCCAAAGAACTTTGTCCCAACTGCTCCTGTACGTAATTCCTCCTACTTGTCTCGTACTTCCCACGCAAGCGCCGTTGACTGGCGTTTGACCGAAGCAGTGACTCCCATCAAGAACCAAGGTCAATGTGGCTCCTGCTGGGCATTCTCAGCCACCGAAGCCGTTGAATCTCAACTCATCATGGCATCGGGTGGAAGGTCTGACATTGAATTGTCACCTCAACAAATCACCTCTTGTTCTCCTAGCACTGGAACTTACGGCTGCCAAGGCTGCAATGGAGGTTTCACAGAGGGCGCTTATGAATACCTTAAGACTGCGCCTGGCCTGGCGAATAGTTTCTACATCCCGTATGAACAGAGCCTGACAGAGACCACTGAGACCGCTTCTTGCCCCAAGACCAAGGTGGAAGAGATGACCGGTCCATATGAACAACTTTCTGGAGGCTATGCACAGGTCACAGGCTACAGCTATGCAATTCCACCTTGCACTGAAGGTGACTGTGAGCACCAGGATTTGAAAGGCTTGGCTTCTGCTTTGGAAGAATCTCCCGTGTCTATTTGTGTGAACGCCGGAGTATGGAATGACTACACCGGAGGTGTTCTGACCTCTGCGGCCTGTGGTCCTATGGGTGCTGATTATCAGGATCATTGTGTCATGGCGGTGGGGTACAACAGCACAGCACCTAAACCCTATTGGATTGTCCGAAATAGCTGGGCATCTACCTGGGGTATGCAAGGATACATCTACTTGGAGATGGACAAAAACACTTGTGGCCTCGCTGATGACGTCACCATTCCTCATGTGAAAGTGGACATGACGGAAGGTGAGCAGATTGAAGCCGCAGCCCGGCGTGCTGCCATGTTCAAACGGGCCAGCACCTGGGCTACTGAGACTGCGGAAGTGCAAATTTGAGGGGATGATATACCATTGGGTTCCAACAAGTGATCCAGGATGGATTGCTTAAAGTGGCCACCTCTGATTTCCTGTAGATTTTGGAAGTTATGAAATCCGAGTTGGTTTCATCATGGCCGATTTTGTTGCCGAAATTATGAGAATAGCCAAGCAAGTGCTATTCGGACAAAGGTATTTGAAGCGCCGAAGAAAAAATATCCCATCGTATTTCACGTATCTACTTTTGATGAGCATCCTCCATGCCACACAGAAATTATCATTGCAACTGCAAGTGAGTTGGGACGGGAAGCAATCAAAATGCATCCAACATGCTTTGGAATGAATTTGTCGCAGTTGTGAACTTTTGTTATGCAGCCTCCCCCAACAAGGAGGCTTGATTTTGTATGTTTGCTTTTTGGATCTTTTTGGTTTTGTTGCCAGGGTTTTTGTTACCGGGCAATTTTTTCTGCTATTTAATGTTGTTGATGTTGTTGTTGTTGTTGTTGATGTTGATGTTGTTGTTGTTGTTGTTGTTGTTGTTGTTGTTGTTGTTGTTGTTGTTGTTGTGTGTGTGTGTGTGTGTGTGTGTGTCGNTGTTGGTGTTGGTGGTGGTGGTGGTGGTGGTGGTGTGTGTGTGTGTGTGTGTGTGTGTGTGTGGTGGTGCTGTTGTTGTTGTTGTTGTTGTTGTTGTTGCTGGTGTTGCTGGTGTTGGTGGAATGCTTGTTATTGGTGGTGATGGTGTTGGTGTTGTTGATGATGATGTTGATGTATGTTGATGTTGGTTTCGCGTCATTCACGTTATGGGTATACTTGTTCCTTTTGTGCCTGCACTCTCCATTTTTCAATGTTCATATATTTTCGCTCAGATGCTGCCCTTTTTGCCATGCACAAGTTTACGATATTATTTCATCTTTCTTGCAGAATCACATCAAATCAAATCAAATAAATATCTCGCGCGACCATGCTTGTAGAGGTAGTCTAGTAGGAGAATCAGAACTGTATCAGTGTAGTGAATCTCAATTTATACCGAAATCACCATTCACCAAGCTTTCTCAGGCGTTGGCTGTTTCCGCCGATGGAGCCTTGCGCTTATGGGATTTGACCCAAGACCATGCTGAAATCGGTACGTGTTGCGGAGAGGTGCGACACCTTTTTGTGTCCTGGCTGATCTTGACGTGCCTGAAGAATAGAGCTTGGCAATGATGGAATAGAAGCCTCTGAAGTGGCAACTTTGTGTAAGGGTAGCAGATGGTAGCAGTAGGTACTCGAGATTTTTGATGTGCTTAGCTGCAGTTCTGCTGAGGCAAATTGGGGCTGTTTGCAAGCATTGGTCGGGTGTGCTGATGGCACGGTGCTGCTCTGGGACCTTTGCCCATTTCAGGCGCGTTTGAATAAGGTGAATGTTGCATGATGAACCGAGATGATGTATGCATACGTTTGACATCAGATAGCATAAAGGTCTAAATAGGATCAAATTGGTCCTATGACAGCTTGACAGACAGTATGAATGCCGCTGTGTTTCATTTGGATGCTTCCCTCCAGCAAGGTTCTGCAAACTTGCGTGCCATCTGGCGGACCCATGACTTGCATGCTGCTTGGTAGAGAAGGACTCTTCAATCTAGAATAAATTGTGGACATAATTTCACCTCAGTTTTTCCAAAAAGAGCTGATATGCAATCTTCAAAGGCTCTCAAAATCCCACGAATTTGACATGTCATAGATCCAAAATGCAACACCTCAGGTCCTTAGGTCCCTTGTTTTTTTCTTCCCCAAGGTCTGCAAAAGCAGATCTATCGGAAGTTGCACTGAGCACCTGCTTCACCCTCAACCTTTGGAGCCGGGGATTCCCAGATTTTCAGCATGTCCGTCTGGCAATCCCTTGATGTTGTGATTGTGAGGCTGCTCCCACACGAAGCAGGCACAGATTCCAGATAAGTCTCTTGAGGTTAACAGTACCTTGGCATGGCCAGCCATCAGAAGTCCTAAGCACTAAACCTGAGCAGACAGTTCTGCTCAAGTATATTGGCGAAAAAACGTCAATTTATCAAAATGTGTTTCAAGTTTCTTTGGCGGTCCACTGTTGGAAATTGCATGATCTTTAAACGATTAATGCGAGGGCAGACAATTGACGACCCAAGGATGAGACCACCCCACAAAAATACTAGCAACAGTCTTGATTTCGCTGAAGAGAGAGATAGAGTGAGTTGATGATAATCTTGCTGGCTATTGTTAAAGAGAATAGATCTGAGATTATTTGAGGCCAAGTGAGACGATGAATACTGTCTATGACACTTTGGGACACTTTGGGGCAGACATGCCCAGGTTCGGTGCATCGCTTGGAAGTGGATTGGTCTGGCCGTAGTGCTTTGACCTGTGGAGAGGCGCAGAATCGCTGAACTTGCTGTTTCACATGGACGAACTCATGAGGTTCAACTTCCTGACTTAGATTTGCCAATTTTTTGGGCATCCTTTCCAGAGCATAGGATTCATAGCAGTTCATGGATTCACAACATTGCATAGCATTTCGGAGCGGTTTCTCTTAGTTTCTTAGTTTGCAAGTGATTGGGTTCCGCCACAATATCGTGACCCGCAGGATGGTATGGTGAAGTTCTGGAATCTAACAGTTGGGCAGTGCTTACGAGTTGCTTGGGCCTGGAATGGGGCGCAAAAATGGTTGGAAACACCAATGGCTAATATGACATGCACATAGAAACACCTTGAGGCACAGCATGTTGTTTCAATGCTTCAAACAATAAGTTGCGCCCCCACCACAGGTGTTGGGGCATCACGGCCTAGTGACGTCCATTCGGGTCTCTTGGACTTGTAAAGCTTACAACTTTAGAAAACGTCGAACTTTGTGTCATATTTTTGATCAGACACCATGCACTTAACAGATCTTAACAGACAGTCAATATACAAAATTTAACACCTGAATCTGAGGTCAACTGGTCTATGGCATTGGCGGTCTCAACGGCAGAACGTAGCGTGAAACTCTGGGACCTGTGCCGTGGGCGTTGTTTTTTGCTTGCAGATATTCCTCGCGGCGTCGCGCCTTTCTTTTGATTGACGGTTAGACATGGCTTAAGCACAATGGGCATACTATGGCATACTCAATTGCAACCGATAGCTGCAGCTTTCCCATATTTTTTTACACTTGGCATTGGTTGGCCAACACAAATTCCTATCTTTGGTGTGTCCTACCCACACACTCATCTCATTTCCACCCCTTGTTTGGGGTCCACATTGTTTATTGGATCCCTGGCAGTCAAAAGATTTCCAGGTTTACAAACGTTGGACCTGGGCAAAACGGCTGCCATAGAGGTGGATTGGCAGAAGCATCGGCTGCTGACAGCTGGAGAGGAGCTATCAGTTGTGTTGATTAGGGATCATTAATGACCATGAATGAAGGCTGGAAACGACAGTTGAAGAAAAACGGCCCCAATCCTTTTTTTATTGGACAAACGGATTCCGCCAATTTGGCTTCTTTAACAGGATTCAGTCCTGCGTTTGCGAGAGACTTTCCGGCGGGGGAAGCGCATTGGTACCTTGCAGGGGTGGCTTTACAGCAAGGATTGCCAATACTGAGCACACCTGAAATTGCGTGTTGTCGCATATGTTTTGGACAGACATTGCTGAGCTTTAGTAGGAAGATGAAGGCAATGAATCGATATGTTCTAGATGGCTTGTGTCTCACTGGAAGGGATTTCCACTGCAGCTTTTGATGCTGAGTTGTTTTGGATTTCTGGTAGGGTCATCCCAGATCTCAAGTTTGTGCCAAGCAGGTTGGCTACAACTCGTGATTGTGTTTTTAACTTTAACTGTGTAACTGTAGCTATAACTTTTTCTGCCAGGCACATGGATACGATACTTTGCATGGCAGTGGACTGGGCAGGTTCTCAAGCATTGAGTCTTGGCCTTGTTGGCATTGACTCCTGGCCTTATTGGTTTTGACTCGAGCAACTCATCTTTTTGTTGGTGAGAGATACTGCCAAGGAGTGGCGGTGGCGATCGTCGTTTGATTTTATGGGACCTGACAGAATGGAACGTGTATTCCTCAGTCTGGAATTAGGATTCCGCTTGTAGATTGTCAAAACCTTTGCTTGCACGAAATCAATGCCAGTGGAGTTGACCTAGAGTGCCAGGATAGTCTTGGCATGTCTTTGAGTTTGCAGTGAAGTCAGGTTCTGCGCACCCTCAGAGGTCATGATGATGCGGTCCGTTGTGTGGAAGCAGTGATTTGGATGCACAAGGATTTGCGGCTAGCTTAGATCAGCTGTATGCCAAATTTCGACTATACTTCTTTGACATGTAGGCACATGACTTCTTGATGTAAAGTTTGCCTTCAAGAACTTTGATTGCCAATGAATTCACATGAACATATATGAAATCTAATTATGTACGGCCAAACAAAACTAACAGTGGTTTGAGTTTGATGAGGCAATTGACCCCTTTTTAGCAGCCAATGGTGGCATTGAGTCCGTTGATTCTGCTCCATTTGAGGATTGGCAGCAGCAGCGTGCTTTGAGTGGCAGTTTCGATCGTCGGCTCTTCCTTTGGGACCTCCAAACTGGTGAGGCGTGCAATCCCATGGGGGGGACAGGTCACTATGACAAAATGACCTGATGTGAATGTCAATATTAACAACTATTATCTATCGCTCTCTACATATGTCATATATGTACATAATATACCTATCAGACTATGTCTTAACTGATTATGTGAACATATTACAGTAATAGATTGTCAAACTCACCCAGCCTAAGTACTTGTGTCAACATGTACTGGTAGATAGATGGATGGCCCGATCGATACATAAATAACAATAGATAGATACTCGCAGGATCTCGCAGGGATATAGAGGGAGTGATGCTGATGAATGATATGTAAACATAAAGCAGAGAGGTAGACAAACAGAAACATATTATAGGCAGATAGGAAGGATAGCTAAGTAGATTTATATATAGATTAGACTTCAGAATTGCATGTGCATTACATGAAATAGTGAATAAAACATTGAATGCAGTAAACAATGCGACCGGGTGCATGTGATAAACACTTGTAGCATGTCCACGGAAGTGTTTTCAGCTTTTTCTACACTCGCAGTAGGCAACACATCGCTTTTGCGGTCACAGCGATTGGGTGTGCTGTGTTGCGGTAGCATGGAATTCTGAGAATTGCCTTAGTGGAGCACGTGATGGCACATTGAGGCACGTTTCGGATCAGCTGATCAGCTCTAAACACCGAACGACAAAGGTGAAAGGATGTGAAAGGAAATGGAATGAATAGACTTTTTGGGCATCCATTTTCGCTTCTGACATAGTCATCCCATGATTCTACAAAGTGAGCGATTTTGGCCTTTCTTGTTTTCCCTTGAATATCTATTTGCCGCCTTTTTTTCCACTCATCGTTTTGCCTGAGATTTCATCGAGTTTCCATGGACTGCAGTGAGAAATCAGTTTCACATTCACTGGTTCTCCCACCCAGCTTTGCAGGCTTTGGGATATATCAACGGCTCCTTGGAGAAGTGGGTAAGAGAAAACAATGGAGCGACTTCAGATAGATACGATATTTCTGTAGCGTTATGGAGGTCTCACATGGGCTTTCTGTGTCATGCATGTCTACTTGTGTTCATTTCTAACCTGTGCAATTTTTGATGCATCTGAGTGCACATTTGCCATCTTCCAGAAGGTGGTTTCCCACAAGGGCCTCCCATCATTTGTTGCCGCTGGAGAACGGATCACGGCGTTGAGGCTACGTGCACTCGAACCATGGAAGGACATACGGGTGCTGTGTGGAGCGTCACTTGGTTTCGAAATCGACGCGGTGCAACGCCACACTTGTAGCCCAAGGTCCTGTCCGGGACAAATAAAAACTATTCGATACTATTTGGATTCTATTTGGCAATTGTAACTGAATCTTTAGCTAACATCTCTAAGCATGCTGAGGTGTCCATGAGTTTTCCAGATGCTTTTAGCAGCGGTCAAGATGGTACCCTTCGGCGCTGGTCCTTGACAGAAGGCCGCTGTTTGCAAGAGTTTCAATCACATGGCGATGCTGTCAGGTGGGGACTTGGGAACAGGACTGACTTCACCATACCTCCAAAACGGATCCACAAGGTGCCAAATAGTTTGTAGGAATTCCCACTAAAATACCTATGATTTCAGGCCCTCACATATTTGTGAAGGCTTTTTTCTAAATAAACAAGAGCATGAGTCTGAGAGTATCTATCAGACAATTTTTGCAGCCTGGAGCCTTTGGGCGATCTTCCAACTGCCCAGGTGTATGGAGGTGGACTGGCAATCACAACAGCTGTTGACTGGAAGTTTCGATCGTTGCTTGCGGATGTGGCCTTTTGAAGCAAAGGCAACTTGATTGCGAGATGAAGATTGGACACCATGACAGTAATATTTTACAGTATATGACTATATAATCATCAATTTACTAATTGAACATATGGTACAATATTGTTGAATGTGATTGAATTTGTGGCAAGGAATTAAGTTTTCTGGATATATAATTATATAATGGTTCCTTTTCGGAATTGATAGGAGTATGACGTAGGAGTTCAGACATGACAGCTTTGCTAAAAGAGCTGCAAACAGTTCAAACCTTGCACCGTTCTGCTGTTTTACTGTATTATTTGAAAGTTTGTGTGTTGAGAACACGGCGTTCAGGATTATGTTCAGGAGTTTGAAGGCCACCAGCGAGGCGCCATTGCACGTTTTGACTTGGAGATTCAGTGTGACTCATGGAGCTCGTCAGAGGTGGAGAAAGAATGTGAATGGAACAGGCAAAGGTCATTGACATTCATTGACTGTATGTCTGTTCACTGGAAGTGCGTTTTTTTTTGGGGGGGGTGCATATGGTATATGAAATGAATCTCTCAATTCTCAACCTTGGAGATGTGTGCCACGAGGTGTCACATCCTGCAGTGTGGATTGGGCTTGCGGCCTTGCAGTTTCTGGAAGTCAAAACCTCAGCAAGGTCTTTTTGAGCTTATCTTTTGAGACAAAGGGCACTTTTCAAGACAGTTATGCAGTAGGTTAATGATGGTAATGAATGTGTCCAATTTCTGACTTATGTTGGATTTAGTTTGAGCTTTTCCAGTTTTACTGGTGGAAGACTGGACAGACTTGGGCTTAGTGAGACATCTTGCCATGTCTAATATCCGCCAAGGTGAGGATTGCTCAATCCGACTCTGGGACATCTATGCAGAGGATGATTCTTCGGATTTGCTGTTGGGCTCTCATGAGGGTGCAGCGCCTTGGCCGCCCTGAAAGTGTTGCAGATTGATGCCAATTGGAAAAGACTGGAACATCTTGAAACCAAGTTTCCTAATTTGGTGATGACGTTGGTTTTGAGTGACATGATGGCCGCGCACGGAAAGGGATAACAGTCAGTGTTAGCCGCCAGCCTGCTATTGACCTTGATAATACGCGCACAACGCCCAGCTTCTCAGGTGCTTTGCATTTCCATGGGATGTGGCCCTTCTATCGCACCCAGTTGCAAAGGCATTCTGGACAAAATTTGGTTTGTAGACATATTTAGAGGGGTCCCTCATGTCATTGGAAATCCAACTGACACAAAAACAGTTATGTTCTGCTTTGTTACCAGTTCGGGATGTATCATGTATCTATTTGCATCTATTTGTATTTGTTACCCGGCATTCTTGCCAGGTTCTGATCCCACCGAATTCCTCAGTGCTTGGGAGGAACAGGTCATGCGAAATATGGCTGGGCGAGTGGTCTTCTAGCACTTACAAGCACCTCATTGGCTGGTGAACTCTGAGGGAGGCCTTCTATTTTTTGAGGCTCTGTCCACTCCTTCCTGGTTCTTGAAGTTGGACTAGGCTGGATAGCACAATTGTAACATACTTGTGACTTGCTGCATTCCACAGAGCTGGCAAACTTTCCACAATACTTTGGTGCATGATGGTTGGACATAGTTGGTTGCAGGTGATTCGACGCAAAGCCATCATTCAGGTCATCTACCTTACACCAAGAGAATAAGAGAGATAACTGGTCATCGCACTTCAGATCTCTTCAGTTCTTAAATCCACCAGGCCACGTTCAACAAACTAGCCTCTCTCGGAGTTGTGAGTTCTTCAGATGACGCTCACGGTGCAAGCAGGGTACACTGGTACGCAGTGTTGTCAAGATTCATTTCACCATCCCTTGCAAAAGTAGGATCTATCTTGCGTGATTGCCAGCTGGATCTTGGTGCCTCCGGACTTTGCCAGTCTGACTACCAAGCACAAGAACGATAGAATCAGGGCATAACACATGCTGCCCTGTCATGACCGGTGAGGCAACACAGAAGGACAAACACACATTCCTCAAAAGAGCTCAACCGGAGAGACGTTTGTTGAGTTTTTGCAGCTTGCAAAATTGCAACTTGGCAGTCTACTGCGTTGGCTGAACAAGGCCGTGGTAATCGATTGCATTGTGAGGAGCACAAGGAAGAAGCCGCCCCATGGTAGCTCCCATTTTAAATATTCACAGGGTATTGCATTGCACGCTGTTGGAGGATGAGATTCCTGAACGGCATGGACATAGTTGGTGCGCTCCGTTGCTTTCGGTTGGCTTGTAATTGTGCCATGGCAGTCCTGATTGGCAAGGCCATGGGTGCTGAAGTGTGGGACCAAAGAAACTATAAGCGGACAAATCATGACAAATCAAGGGTGGTGGCAGATGAGGATGACGCTACTGTTCAGGATTCCTTTGACTTGGAGATCACAGGTTATCACTGTTCCAGCCAACGAAGGGAAACTTGGGGAACTTCCAAGATCCTCGAGCTGATTAGGAAGATGAATCAAGCCCAGCTGTGGTTGTAGATGTTGCTTCGTCTTGGTAGCAAATGGATACCTATTGAATCCTATTCACATTCCCCAGAGTTGGCCATTAGGCAGTGCTCATGGTCGTTGAGTTGGAAACAATGTGCCACAAAGACCAGTGCTCGCGCCTAAAAAGTCAGGGAACAGCTTCGAGACTTTGAAGGATGAGAAATAGTTAGAAATATGCATGAGTTGGGATCCATTCAAAAGACTGCCACACATGCTCATCATGTCTGATTTGTTCTGGATTCCATGTGAGACCATGTGAGACACCATGTACGAATATCCTAGGTAAAATCATGATTTGCATTAAATCAATTAAATCTATTTCTGCACTATGGTTGTATATTCATATTAGAGTAACAAGGTGACACATACTTGTGCTGCTATCGTTGTCAGTGCCACATTATTCATCGTTGAACATTTCTGCATGCTCCTTTGAAAGGCTCAAGCATACAGTGCTGCTTTAACCTTATCGGATCCATTGACAGTAGATCTCTAAGTTATAGCTGGTCTCGTTGAACATTGTCACTTCACATGGTTTTTCCATGGTTAGATGAATTTCATACAGGTGTGATGTGTTGATCAGTACCTCCAGTGAATCACTGAGAGATTTGATGTCGCCTCTGGCTTTGAAGAGCTACACTTCAAGTCTTGAAGGTGGAGATGGTTGGAAAGTAGCACGTTGGGAGTTGATTGGTGCAGTAGCAACCATGGGAAAGTCATGATGATTTATGCAAAAAAATGATGCTACATCCGAATTAAGGGGTGGAAATCTGAAATGGATGGAAATTGGTGGTTATTTTCTTGCAAACATGTAGAAAACGCATGGAAACCCCCTCATTGTGGGTGAGATGGACCGAATATAGATTTCGAGATCTGCCATTGCAGAATTTGTCAGAACATTCCAGAATGCATTGAACAATTGCAACATATTTTGATGAAAGATATATTAGCCGCCCACGTTGCTGGCGCAACAATGCTTTGTAAGCAATTCACACGGACCGATGAACACTGGCCCAGACGTGAAGAAACTTGAGCGCAGGGTTTTGCAGGCGGCTTGTGCTGCCTTATCCTAAAAGATCAAAGGTCTAGGAACAAGTCTAAATCCATGTTGTGGTCAAAAGGATTGGCACCTTCGGAGTAAGGAATGAAGCTGGCACGTGTAAGCGAAAGTGATGATATCATGGTCCCTTTGCATTGGACATATACGACCTACCTACCTTGAAAGCATGTACACATGTGATGTCGCGTGATGATATACAACATGTTTTTCTCCAAGCACGCCTGTGACTGTGATGGATTCTGATGACAAGGTTGATATGATAAACTCATATTGGTGATAGACGATGGGTTGTTCATGCGAAATGATCGATGACCCATGCCCTGACATGCTGGGTGCATTTTTTGGTCACTTGGACATTTTAGGGATAGAAAGAACTATTTCCTCTTATGCATTTCCAACGGTGTAACTGTAAGGTAAGAGTTTGGTTGTCGGTTTTCAATTGTGGACTTGATACTATGCAATTTGTTTCTCCAAAGTTGAAAGGGATCCTTTTGTGATACATGGGTGAGCCATGTTCAATCGAGCGCTGTCTCTTCGCCTGTAGATTCACGGGGGAGTGATTTTCAGGGCCGCGACTTCAAGTGGAGTGAAAGTATGGGTTTGGGTGGGCTATTTTGTGTGAATCTATGTTCTTGCTCCGGGAAGTTTTCCAACCTGGTCGTCGCGTACCGTGATAGACCCTCCTTTGGTGTTTGGAGGCAAGCTCAGCTCCACCAGTGATGAGAGGAAGGCAATTCAGTCAGCAGTTGAGAGCTATTACGCACTTCCGGGTGTGCCAGATAGCGAGTCGCTTGGACATGTATGTGTTTTCGAAGAAAAATCTCCAAAATGCTGCTGATCACAAGCTGCTTGTGGTTTTGTATGGTTTCTGATGTTTGGTTTGGTGTTTTTTCATTTTTACTGAGGCTTGAGTCAGTAGATCTCCAAGACTTCTTCAACAACAATGGAGTTCTAATTGCAGACAGGCCCCAGAACTGGGTCCTGCTTGCATCATTGGGAAGGCCACTCTCAAGGAGCTTTTGGCCTGTGGGCAAGGATTGTTGATTGACCTCACCAAGATGGATGTCACTTTCCAAACGAGCATGAAGTGCAAAAGGACGTATGGACATACAGATCTTTAGCAAGTATTCGTAGTATCCAGTCTTCATTTGAGCCGGAAAGAAAAATGGAATTTCACTTTTCCGGCTTTGAGGAGCAAGCCTTCCACGGAGCAACATGGATCTTTGTCCACTAGACAACAACTGTTGAATTCTCAGAACTCTTTGGAGAATGCACGGAAGAGGGCACAATTCCAGCGAAAGGCAGGGAATGAACGGAAAGCAGATCAAGAGGTTGGCAGTGCCAACTGCTGTGGTTTGCTTTTAATTATTTTTTGATGTGCTTCTTTTTTGGGGTTGGTTTTGTTCTTTGAAAATTGTTTTGTAGGATCTGTTGTCCTGGTAGTTTTGTGTTGAGTAGTTATTCCTTTTCCTGAAGCTTTTTCATTCTGGTGTTGTGTTCATAGTGACTACCCTTGTGTACGTGTTGATATACGTGCTGTTCTGTAGCGACAGTGTATTGTTTTGCTTGTTCTCCGTTGCACCACTTTTGTTTGTTCATACATTTTGGCAGGTGCTAACGGTGGTAAGGTAATACCGGTGAGGCAGCAATATTTATATACTGCAGATGGAGATGTCAGACTCCACAACTTTTTGGGTTCCCTGAATACAGGAAACAAGCGAGTTTCAGGGCACCACCAACTCCCGTGCAGTGGATATTCAGCGTCTTCGCCATTTACATTTGGTCTTTCAGCCTTTGGAGTATGTCCCTTCAGCTCCCATCTTCAAGAAACACATCGTCCAGGTGTACATGGAGGACTACCCGAACGCTCAAAGGATATAACCCTTCGGACTGTTTGTTAGACACTGTTGCGTTCATATTATGGGGTAACGATGTGATAGCAATCTGATTTAAGCCATACGTCTGCTTTACAGCAGTTTATTTGCAGGGTATCATTTGATTGCGGTTGAATTGTTTGTTTCTTGTCCCAGGGGAGCGGTGGCTCTGCTGGCTTCTGTGTCCTATGTGGCTTACATAAACCTGGCAAACGTTGAAGTACAACCAAGGTAAAAAAGTTGGCCCCTTTATATGTGATTATGTGTGTAATTATAGTGTGCGCGAAGTTTGAAGAAAGTTGAAATCAGAGTGTCACCAGGGACCCAGGTTTTTTTGCGATCACTGTTTGATGTAAAGCAATCTTGATTGTTGGTACGGCCTGGGTGATCCGTGATCTAACTCCTGACCTTTTGAGTTGCAGGGATTCGCAATGAGTGGCGTGTTTGGAAACATAGTGACAACTCAAATCCGCGAAATCCGGACGCAGCCTCCAGGATGCATCAGGTCTGAATCGTGAAGAGGAAGATTTAGAAGAGCAAACTTTGATGAACAAAGGCTGGGAGTTTTGAGCTGGACAGCGCAAATGTACAAATCTGAGCACCAGGTTCTGCCAGGTTCAATATAGCATGGAACATCATCCTTGTTGCTGTGCACAGGCACGGGTAGTACAATGAACAATGACCAGCGGAGCTTGCTTCATACTATCTTCAAAAAGTCTATCCTGAAGGCAGTTCGACTTTCAGTTCTGGGATTCTTGCGGTCTGGATTTCAATTTGAATATTTCAATGTGTTATACTTCACTTCCTGTGTTCTTGACACATTTTCATGGTTTGAGCTGTCCTTTTTCTCGGGACCACATAGTCATGAGCGCTCCATTTTTCGATCGCTTCCAGGTCACTGGAAAAGGTGGACGAACGGCTTTGATGTACAGGCCATGGAAATGTCACATGAAATGTCAATCAAAGTGAGGAATCATGAAAATTAAACCCCACCAGTTGCAAACAGTTGCAAACATCATCAAAAATCACATGGACACCTAAAATGGGTCTCGTAAATGATGTCCCTTGCATATCTTTGATGGCTTGTTTCCTTGCAGAAGTTCAGATGTCAAGACTGCAAGACTTAAGTGTTGTGACGAGGTGGACATGGTTTCGCTTTCTGATTCATTGCAAGTTGATTGGTCCAGATGGCTCTTGGGATATGACAACGCCAGCAGAAACGATGCTTAGAGTTCAAGACATTTACTGACGAATTCAAGCTTTTATGAATCGTGACAGGTTGGTAGTGGTTGCCTCGGGGCACTGTAAAGGGGATACCTCAATTGGTCATATCGACCCTGTCTTGCTCATACCAGCATACCAGGGTTCAGGATGGGATTGAATTGCAAGCTCTCTGAGAAAAAGACAGATGCACATGACCGCTGCCCACTCGAGAGCGAATTCAGGAAGGTTCCTTGGAGCTTGGCAGTCAAGATCTTTAAGCTCTTTCAGGAGATGGATTGTTTGGGTTTTTAGGCCAGTTGAAGTCAATGGTTTGTTTATGCTCAGCAAGAGTTGGAATGGGCAGACACAAAGCTGAGGTTGGCAGGTAGGTTGATAGACATGTGAAAGCCTATATGATTCCACGATGATTCTATGGTGTGCAATTATTCCCGTGGTGTTCGCAAAAGTTTCTCCAAATCAAAAGGCTCGGCCATCCGCCACAGGAGCCTAGCAGCCAGCCTCCAGCCTTGAGTTTTAGCGGCTGGGCCAACGCGCTTCAAGCAACGATCAGAGCGCGAGGGCTCTATACGACTGGACCAGAAGTGATTGAGGTGCGCCCCACCCAGAAGAGGGAAATGCATTGGCCGAGATTGAACCCCCTTGGATATCAATTTTGGAGGGGGGGTAAGGTGCATGTAGCAGGCGTGCTCCTTGGTGCAAGGGTCAATATAAGTGTCGTTGACGCATTCGCAGAGCCACCAAATTCTTGAGGAGCCTTGGTCAAATTGGCTGCTAAGTCACTAAGGCTCCAGATAGAAACCACTCTTGTTTCAGAGGCGCACCAACAAGATGATTATTTTTCCATGTTGGGTGGCTTCATGGAATGAACACCTAGCTGGCCTCACTTGTATGCCCTTCATATGCATTTATGACTTGTGTGGTTTTGCATCAGCTAACAGGCTGTTTTCTCCACCTTCATTCCGAGAGCACAAGCCCAGTTGGGTATATCAGAAGACGAAGCTAGACGATCTCAAGGACCAACAGGGAGCGACCTGCCGGGCATAGTTCACCTTTCAATTTTTGAAACAGCCATTTCTCCCAATCGAACACTATGTGATTTCTTCTTTCTTACTACTTCGTGCTCCCAATGCAGTACATAGTCTCAGAACATTGGGCGTTGAAACACGATTTGTATGCAGAGTTGTGAACAGAATGCCAATCGGGACTGACAGGAGACGGCAGGCATTCAGTTTCTAGTGGCTGGCCTGCAGGTGTTGAGGTTGAGTGGTCACATACTTTGCGCATACACACATATTTCATAGGTACGGATAGAGACAGGGAGACAATGAGAGACATTTGTTAAGTTTCATGAAGTCATTCAGTATCATTGATGAAACTACATTGATGCACAATCTTGAAACTTAGCAACGAATTGGTCTTTTGCCAGTAGATTTCTGCAAGGATCAACCCTGATGCAAATAGGACAGATGACATCATGTAGCATCGTCACACCGCATTTGAGGTCAGCGTAGCGCCTCGCGCAGTCAATCACGCTCAATGTCTAGGGCTAACAGCCGGTCGATGTCACGATCATTGTCCCGGTCACAGTCACGGAACATGTCCAGGAGCATGTCCAGGAGCATGTCAAAGGTAGGCCGCAGCTCTTCCCGAGCATTGAGCTTTTTCAGTGCTGGTGGATCAACTGTCGGTGAGGACAGGGCCAGTGGCATTGAACTCATGGTTTTGAAATGTAATGTATCTCGAATCTCGATGTTTGATTTGAATCCTTTCCCGCTTGCAGGACAGTGATGACACCATGACGGATGATGGAAAGTTGCCATTGGTTTGGCAAATTAACCTGGCAGAGCAGCAACTCTGTGAGCCAGAGTGCTTGCAATTGATCCATGAATATATTGGACTCTTAAAGGCCTGAAGCATCCCGAAGCTATCCGTTTCTTTCAGCTGAAACTCCACTAAGACTATACATGAGATGTTTGCAAACCATTCTTGTTGGCCGAATGTTCTTCAAAAGGACGTGCGCGTACACACACACATATCACTGTAACTGTAGCTGAAAGATGTCAGAAGAGAAATTCATGGAGATTTCATGTTGCGGGAGCCATTGCTCCGGGTTTGTCGCCAGATCTTGTTCAAACACTATGCAGAAGATGGAAAGATCTCTCAGGATTTGTTCATCACCTTGCTTAAGGCCAGGGCTTTGTAGAAGGCATCAAGACTTGTTTTTGGTGTGCAGTTTTAGGCCCTCCCTTGCTGATGTTTTGCGAATCCCAGTTGTAGAATAGATTCAGTCTTCTTCTTAGCCAGTGGTGTTCATTTAACTCAGACTCCCAAACTGGTTTCAGAGTTTGTGCCCATCAAAGCAGATGTCCAGCCGGTTCGTTGTTTTCAGGAGTTACGTTTCTTCCCGGATTTTGTCCAACACTACTCCTTGAAAAAGCATTTGAATGCCACAGAAGCGAGATACGGTGAAGAAGAGCTGGGCTTTCCTGCCTTTGTTGAGACATTGTGCCGGATTTGCTTCTGCCACTTGTTTGCAATGAAGACAGGTTCTTTCAGTCCATCAACATGGATAACGTGGTACCGGTTTCCCAGAGAGGGACATCGGTATCATTGACAGTTCTCATGTAGACTGAAGCAATCCTAATCAGTAGTTTTGTAGTCGGATTCCTTTGTTTTGTACAAAAACAAAGCAACTCACAGAACCTCAGGATTCAGGCTTCAAGTGCTGGTTGTGACCAGATCTCCTTCCGCACGCTGCCCTAAGGTTTTTTGAACATTTATGGCAACAGTGCCCAACAATCTGCAGCTTCCAAGTACAAGATGCTGTGGGTGTTGGCGCTGCTGGAAGCGCGCTTGCCTCGCAAATTTAGAAGGCGTAGTGGGGATGAAGGTGTCTTGGTTTCTGAGACTCAATTTGTTTGGAAGCCAGGACAAGACGTAGAAATTAACAGAAACATGATGACATATGCATCTTTGACAAGAGGGTCCCCAAGGTTGCGCAATTGTGAACAGTGGCACTGAGGGGATGATCAGGAGGTGGGAGATCATCTCCAACCACAAGGTCCTGACTCCTTATGGCACCAGAGAGATGTTGACTTCGACATCTCAGTTTGTGAAAGCAAGGACCGTCAGACTTGTTGCATGTTGTTTTAGGTTGGAGATCAACTTGAAACGTATGGAAGAGATACTGACAGCTGAAAGATGTGTAAAGTCAAACCATGTCGAACATGTGTATAGGAAAGGCTATCAACGGCTTAAGGGATGAATCGTGACCATCTTCCAGCACTGAAGGATATCATTTTGTGGCAAACCATGGACAAGACTGCGAATGCTTTGCCGATCATACAGGGTAATAATGGTGCTGCCGGAAGCACGCTGGAATCAGAAATCGATAAAGCCTTATCGATGTTGCGGCGCTGAGATGATATGCTTTATTGGAAGCTGGTAAGGGCCTTCTTCAAATTTGATTTGATCTTTGCTTGTATTTCTGCGAGCTTTGTACAGTTTTTTGACATTGGTTTGCGGCTAAAGTTGCTGAAATCGCCATTCCCCTCAAGGGGAAATGAAGCCAAATCAACAGACAGAACGCATGAACAAAAAGAAACATTTTCTGCGGAGACGCTTTTGCTCCATCCTGACTGGACTATCCACAGGTTCAGGCTTCAAAATGGTTCCGCATATCAGTAGGGAAGCCTTTGCAAGCATTCCACATTTTTACACGCGGGACCACCACACAAAATGCAGTCTCAAACGCTTTCAATGTCCACTCGCTGAGTCTTGTAGCGTTTGGCTCATTATGAATTAATCGTGAAATGTTAAGTTGACATAAATTGACTATGTTCGAATGGGCATTGCACCCTGAAAGTCAGGTTTCGGGATGTTTTAGAATTTTAGAGTGACAGCATGTGCTGGCCAAACATTCCAACTTTTGGATCATGTAGCAGAATTGGTTGATTTATCATATGCCATGACACATATACTACCATTCATTTGAAGTCACAGTATAATAGCGTATAAATGTATGATAATGCATTCTTTCGTGTGAAAACAGCAGCAGTTTTGTTTCAAAGATCACAAGTGGGGACCTTGCACGCAATCCCATAACTTTAGTTGAGTCGAGTGTTTGGATGTCGCGGGTGGGTTGAAGTTCCGCCATGGCTTCCGGAACTGCTGGAGTGTGGTTCCGCAAATGCCTTCGTCTTCATGACAATGAAGCTTTGGTGAAGGCAGGGTCCCAGTTTATGGGTGCAGTCAGAAGATGGCAGAATTTGAGATCAAAATTATCCAAAATTGTTTGTGTGTTTGGTGAAGTCACTAGGATGACACGCACATGAGAAGTATACCAAGTACAGTGGCATGACATACTGCCTACCGAAGGCTTTTCTTTGAGGTTCAAAACAGTGCGTTGCCTGTCTCATCATTTGAGCAGGTTATGAGCCCAACTACAACGTGTTGATCTCCCTTTTCGGTTCCCATGGCTATGCGGAGAGGCTCATCAGTGCCTGTGGGTGGTGGCAACCCTTTTTGGTCTGAGAAGGCCACGACTGAGTTCCGGCTCGCGGTAAGCAGG
>DF240443.1:9100-34910 GCA_000507305.1 Breviolum minutum Mf 1.05b.01
GGTGTTGGTGTTGGTGTTGTTGTTGCTGTTGTTGTTGTTGTTGTTGTTGGTGTTGTTGTTGCTGTTGCTGTTGCTGTTGCTGCTGCTGCTGCTGTTATTGGTAGAGACTAAGACAGTGGCCCCATAGCAGCTCATGATACAGAGATGTTTTCCTTTCATCAGGAAACTTTCGGAGATCTGAGGACATCTGCTTTATTTTCACGATAGTTTTATTCTTGTAACCTTTTCCTAGAAGTTCATGGCAATTTTGAATTTGCTCGTTTTCTAGGGGTTGTTGGAGAATTTCGGATCTCCACAAATTGTCAGAATTGTTGTCAGGGTGGCCTACACAACAACAACGGGGCTGAAAGTGTGGCTGGGGCACTTTACTATAATCCTACGGCTATGTTTGGTGATTTTGGAATGAGTCTTGTGGGCATTTGGTGAGGTTGGGGTATCACTTCGCGGTAGGCGCAACATTTGGCAAGGTTGGCCTGCCACTTTTCGTCGCAGGCCCACCTTTCGTGGCAGGCGCGCCATTTGGTGACGTGGGAGTCACACTTTTAAGTTAGGCGGAACATTTGGGGACGTTGGCGTGCTACTTGTCCTGGCAGACGCAGCATTTGGGGACGCAGACATTGGTTCCACTCGCAATGGCATCCTGTCCTTTCACGTCCTTTCATTTTCGCCTGCGGCATCCTCTCCTCCTTGTGCTGCGCTGTGGCCAGCCGTGTTGTTTGCTGTTGTCTGGCGAAAAGCCGGTCCGAATTATATGATTGAATTGCCGGTCTGATTTAGGCATTTTTTGGCACGTTCCGACAGGTTTCGTGATTCCCACCAAATTTTCCTTTCTTCCTGGGTTACGCACCTACAACCATCCTTTGCGGATTATGCTCCCCATTGCCTGCACATTTACGTGATGATCTCACCCATCCAAGATACCAAGGTTTTGCCCAAACACCCTTGAGACTGAACTCGGACCTCTATGCTCTTCCATGATGAGCCTGGCGGGTTTGTGCCAATAGCCATGCCCTTTTGGCTACAAACCAAGTTGCAGTGTGGGGAGGCCGGGCCGTCGCACAAACTGGCAAATTAGCACGCGCATCTACTGTGGAGAGCTGCTGAGGTCATTTGGTTTAGGCCAGGTGTGGAAATATACCTAACCCGGGGCAAAGCGAAGTGCTTTGTTTCAAGTTGCGGGGTTGCTGCCGATAACATGCGGATTTCCCAGGCTAGTTCGATGATTGTTTTCGCATTTGCACTCGTTTTGACATTTTGTGTCGCATTGTCGCCCTGGCAGCACTGCTGGATTCAGACGATGACCGCAAGAACGGAAGGCGATGAAAACGCGCTGGGCGCCAAAGGTTCCCTTGTGCCCCAAGGAAATTTGGCTCAGCGGGACCCGCTCGCATTGCCACCAGCGCGCAGTCGATTTCTTGAACTTGTGCATGCTGGTGCCATCACCTGGCTGCAGCTTGGGCAGAGGCAGCGATTAGATCATTGGATGATCAGAACACTTTCGCAGTGTGCTATGTGAATGCTTTGGCTGGAACACCTCTAACAGTGGTGATTCGCCAAGTATCCGCGAATGTCACTGTGTGGCATGTCGTGGCACAGTTCAGAGCCGCGAGCATAGGGGTAGATGTGTACACATGGACTTTCAAGCGAAAAATTTTTAGAAACGGCAGCTTTTTCACCTTGTGGTGCTTGGAACCGTGGTTATCAGCAGTGGGTGGTGCAACTTTTGGGACCGGCGGTGTTTGGGGTTGGACGTACTTGACGATTTTCGAAAACTGCCATTGCTGCCTGGCGGCGCCCTGGGCTGATCAAGAGGATTCACTAGATCAACAGAATCCACTGACCTACTGGAATTTGACGAAGAAACATTGCAAATACCTTTCCAGCGTTTCTCAGGCTGACTGAATAGAAGGTACGGTACGCACCTTTTGTGCACGCTTTGGGATCGTGTGAGTTCATAGGCACCTGCACGATTATTTTTTCATTCCTGGGTCATTCCTGGCTCATCATGGATCAAATGATTTTTTTTTGGATACGGAATTCGGGGAAAGATTTTGGACTATCCGCCAAAACCATCCAAAACCTGCGATGTTTGATTCTTTATGTTGTCGGTCATACGATGCCAAAACCCTGTAAAGCAATAGGAACCCCCTCCGTTTTTTGGTCCATACACATGCAACCGTAGTGTCAAAAAGCCCAGAAATTAAAAAAGTGATGGGAAACCACAAAAGGAATCAAATTGAGATGATCTTGAGTCCTCCAACCCAGGTGAGTTTCCTACACAAGGTGAAGATCGTGCATCGTGATATCAAGCCTTTCTCTCAGAAGTGATGATGCCGCAGCATATCCGGCAAACCTGTAAGGTGAAAGGAGTGCGATTCAAGGTCTATCCAGGGTCGTGGTTTGATGTGTTTTTTCGTAAGACCAAGTAGCAAAAGATGCATCATCTAAATTGAATCGACCAATATTTGGAATCAAGATCCAACGCAAATTATTCCAAACAAAAAAACCATAACTACCATTAGGTTCATCATGTCCAACCTGGATCCAACCAAGGACGGAAAATTTCCTCCTCCTGGGCGATGTTGGTAGCACCGAAGGTGTTTTTTTTTTCGGTCCTTTACAGGTGATTGACGAAGAAATTCGGATGTCATCCCGGATGTATGAAACCAGAATATATTTAGGTGTCAAATCTAATTGTCCGATACCTTCACTGATATATTTTGCATTAAATATATATGTATATATATGTGTGTGTGTATCGTTTATGTCATTTAATGTATATATGTATATTGTATTTATATATCTATTTACATACACCCTTTTTTTTGATTATAATAAGTCGGGTCCTTCCTACATCCATCATTTGAAAGCATCACCCTCGTGGTTGTGGCGACCTAAATATTTTGATCCTGTATTTGATGGTTGGAATACGAACCAAGAGGTCCCCAATTTGGAGTCCCATATTTGTAGCGACATGAAGGCCTCAAATTTCACGGAACCGTCATCCAGGTGAAGGATTTCTTCCAACGGGGAAGATGTAACATTTTATTGGTCTACCCCATGGTGATATGAAGCGGAATGCAACAAAGGGATGAGGGGATGAGTCAGGATGGCGGTTTTTGTTCCATAAAATCTGTGGAGCAGCATCCCCAAAATCACTGGGTTTTGAGTTGAGTTTCTACAGGTTTTTCTCTGTTTTTTGTTGTGGGAGATTTTTACATGTTGAAAGATTTTGAATTGGGTCGAAAGACGAAAGTCTCTTGAATGCCCGTATTCGAATTTATTGCCAAATTTTGGAATGATAGAAAATCCCCATCTAAGACCCCAGAACCATGTACAGCATGGAACTTGCAAAAATGGGGGGCCCCGTGGAAGAAGAGATGAGAACCGAACTTGGCAATCACGAAATTTCACGAGCTAGGGATATTGGGAGCACAGGAGCTGGGGATGCACGTTGCTAGTCAATGGGGAGCTAAAGGGTGTCCAAATCCACAGCATCACTGGGTAGTTCAGGTTCCATTGGTCAAATTTCGCTGGTGAAAAAAACCATGCATCGAAGCCATTCGCCTTCAGATTTGTTTGATTCCTTTCTGCACGTCGCCGTCGCCTGGAATCTCCTGGAATGGTTTTTTAACTTCTCAAATGGACTCGGAAATGATTTTTTTTGGTGGATGTGGCCCACCTGGATATATTACAATTTGTAGTCACCGTTAAGATATTCTTGAAGACATGACATTGATCCATCTTGACCATTATTTCACAAAATACAACATCACCTATTTGCATGTTTGAATTTTCAAAAAATGTGCGAAAACAATTCTGAAATAACAAAACTCCCATTCCAAGGCCCTTTGCAAGTGGAATTTACTACCCTCCTGAGAACTAACATATCCCCTCCCAAAGGTACCTTTGAAGATGATTTTCTTTTTCCCGTTTGGTGGGATATGTGAATCGTTCCCTGGAGGGTAGCTATTGGGTAATCAAAGACATCTGCCAGGATGCATCATCAAACTTTGTGACTTTGGTACTGCAGTTCAGCTCAGTCCACAGATGTCCCTTGGTGACCCACAGCTGGGGCGGTAACGGCGGAGGGGAGTGAAAAGTACCATGAAGCTTTCATGTGATGAAATTTGCACGCAAAAAAAAAACGGTTGGAGTTATTGTGTCATTTTGACCATATCAACAGGCTTTTTTTCATGTTCACTCCAGAAAATTGGAGAAGGGTTCCTGTTTGACTATTATTTATATGTTTCAACTGGGCACTTTAACCGCCACATGTGCTTTGCGTAAGCCACAGCCGCCACCCTTTAACGGTCCCACAAAAATCATCATGATATGGTAGAAGGAGGCATCTATTCATTCCCACTATTGGATACTACATCCCGGAAGATTAACATGGAACCTCAAATTCACCCAATTGAAAAGGAAAATGATCTTCCAAACCATCATGTTCAGGTTCTATGTTAATCTTCGGGGGTGTATTGGCTATTATCGTTTGTAGATACGTAGTTCTGACAGTTTGTTTCCTCCATGGGCTCCACGAAACATCTGGAAAAAAACTTCCAAGTGCCGTGGCAGGGACGGACCGGAAAGCTTGGTGTTTTCTGGGATCAAGAATGGTTTGCAGCTGTTGGATTCCAATGAGAAACATGAGGTCTTTTAAAGATGAGATCCTTTGTTGGAAAAACTGGAGGAGTCATGTTTGTTTGAAAGAGTCAATATGAATTAATCAGTTTTATGGCAGCCTCGCACTTTATCTACCAGAGTGTTTTTGTGTAACTTGCTACCATCAGAAACCAACTTTTATCATTTACCATGTCACAAGGAAGCCCAAAAACCGGGGCAATCCCTGGATGCCAAATTTTCCAACCCCTGCGCATCTCGGTGAGGCCAAGAGCTTTGGGACGGATCGGCCAGGAAGCCGAGAAATTCACGTTCAGGTGGTGGAGTTCATCATGGAGAAATGTGGATTGTTAGTTTTTTTTTGTAAATAGAAGTTAGATACCGAGTCTCCAGTATCTATAGTATTCCTGCAAACATTAATCTTTTTTCGGGCCTCGTTATCCACGAAACCATCTTGGTTTCGGGACAAACATCCAGCAAACAGTGCTTTATGACAAGAAATGTTCCATGAGTGCCGTAGCAACTCTTTTCACGCAACTCTTGTAGGCCTTCCTTCCTTCCAACAATGTCCATAATATCTTGATTGGGCTATGCATGCCCTGCTACACCTTGGAAATCGAACATGAACCCTTTTCAAAAAAACTGCACAAAACGATGATTTTGAAAAGGAGCTTCCTTTCAATCAGAACAATTTTGTAGGCGTGCATCTTCATGTTTGTACTGTAGTCATCATATTTTTTTGGTGGGGGAAAGCATTTTCGAAAGTTCTTCGGTGTGAGTATCTGTAATCGTCAGCAATCCAGCTGAGGTACTCTCTCTTACACTGCCCCGGAGATCTATGCTCGGCGTGGCGCTGATTTGTGCCAGGAATTCCCAGAAAACATCTTGTTGTGCTGCGGTTTTTCCCGCCGATCCAAAGGTTAAAACTCCAGGTTTGCATGTCTTGTGGACGGACGGAACAAGTCGATGAGGACAAAACTAGCTGGTGATGGAATAGCAATGGGGCTCCCGCGTGTTTTATTTGGAAATACATCTTCAAAACGTCCGAATGTTCCATGGCTATGTTTAGCAGCGTGTGAAGAGATGTAAAAAGTCAAGAGTCTTTGTCTTTGTGTCCTTCCAGCCCCAAGTAGTGAAATGGGTTGATGGTGGACAAACTCAAAGATCAACTCATCTTGGAAACAACCGAAATTTCTAAGGGTTTCATGTTTGATCTTCAAGTTCTACTGGATTTCATGTATCAATGTTGGGTCACCATGCACATGGGTAAACAGGTCACATCTGTCGCCGAAAGTCACCAATTTTTTGCCTCTAGAATTTCATTCGACGGATCTTTGAAGCCCTTTTAAACATGTGGAAAATGTTTACAAACAGGGTAACAAAGAGTAGTTTTGCAAAGATATAGTATAGTAATGTATATTATTTGATCGTGAAAAACCATATCAATAGATAGTGGTGTAGCGAGACATGATATGTTGGTGCTATGTGATATGATATTTGTGAACTGATATTGCAGAATCTTGCACCAGATCCCAGCTGTTAATTTATTCATTTTCAATTACATTATGATGCTTAATGTTCGTAGTGTCTGCTCTGTTTGGAGCAACATCCCCAAAAAAACGCCAAAAAATAAGACTCAACACAAGGAAAGATCTACCCACAAAGGGATCATATATATATATATATGTTAATATATTTATATAGATACGATACACTATACAAAGCTTCTCACCCAAAAAAAATCCAGCCTCAGTGAATCACCCAAAAAAGAAGGTGCTGACATGTGGTCACTTGGGGTGGTCCTCTATGTGCTTTTAGCTCGTGGCCTCAGACGAGGTTGAGTCGGAGCCTCCCACTCGCCAAACTGCCCGAAAAAATCAGGTTGTGGGAAATTATAGCCATTTGCCCAGATCAAGTTATATGGGTGTTTCCAAGAATAGGGGGAAAACCCCAAAATGGATGGTGAAAATAATGGAAACCTCTATTAAAATGGATGATTTGGGTGTACCACTATTTTCGGAAACATCCACATTAGTTAAGAAACTGTTCTTGAATTCGGTTCATGATTCGAATCACGCTAGATAATTTGAATGCCGCCAAGTATCCAGCATGGCTTCCCACCCAAACTCAGCATGTCCGATTTTCGGACGGTTCTGGGAGACACATGCATCTGAGACATGTTATGATCCAATTCAGAGCTGGAAAACCTCTACAAAGGTCTTAACAACTGTCTAGAAATCAACTGATACATGGCTGGGCAATATGTTGGCAAGCAAGATGTATTTCAAAACATGATGATGTTTATTGGCTGTACTCTTATGATTGTATGGGATTTTTTTCTCAAGGCGGCTTTCAGTCAGGGATGCTGAATGTTGATTTGATGCATGCAGAGATGTGGAGGTTACTGGTATCACATTGGTGGCTGACTGTGAAGTTGATGGGAGACGAGCACCTTTTGCTTCCTGTTGCGAAAAGCAAAGAATTGACAACAGTTGAACCCTAGACTCCAGATCTTGCAGTTTTATAGAATCAGGTTGATCAAAAATGGGAAGTACTTTCCTGTCAGTTCAGCACGAAAGAAAGAATAGATGATTGGGAGGAAACTCGAAGCAGCATTTCTCGGCAGGCGCTCCCCCACCCAGTACTTGTAACAGTGGGAAAGTGCTGAAGGTCGGTTATAGTGATTTTCAAAGCATAAATCTAAGCATCCTGAAGGTCATTGGCAAAATGGGCCGGGGACCTTTCCAGATGATTTCTACCCAACCCCCACACATTGGGTTGCATAGAGCAATCTGTGGATGATATCGCTTCATATCACCCATATATCGCTGGTATGTACTTCTTCCCGAGCATTCCGCTACATTCCCATGCTTGTTGGTTGTGATGCGCTGAGGTTGGTGCTAGCCCCTTCCGCATCACTGGTGGGGGGTGCCCAAGGGCTGGCCGCAGAGTAAGCAAATAATATCCGAATTTGGAGCCATAGAGATATCAGTAAAACTATGGTAAATATGCCTTGCGGGTGAAGTCCTAGGTGCATTTTTGTTGGTGCAGTTACATTTTGGCGAAATGCATCCATAAAATGGTTGTTGCATCAAGTTTGTTTCTTTTATCAAAGGCATGTGGCCAAGAGGATATGAAAAAAGTGAAGCAGGTTCCGTTCCGTTCCACCTATAGATTCTGAAATCGTGAAAAAACCATGCTAGTGATGACCGTTTTAGTGAAGGTTGTTTGAATCGTTGAAGAAAGCCCGTGTTTTCCCTCCAAGGGACGGAGAGCCGCAACGAGACCTCCAAACGGATCTTAACAGGCGAGGATCGGTGCAGGTATGGTGAGTTCTTTGGTGGTTTGGGATTCATAGCGAAGATCATGCTTACACCAGTAACGTTTGTTGAGTCTGTTTCATGTTTGTTATTGGTCCCTCCTTTTTGGATCATGTGTTTATAAGTACTTGTTTTTGTTTGAAAAGCAGCAGTGGGGTTGGCGTTGATGTTATGGTTTCTGGTTATTATACTGCGTTTGTTTCTTCATCTTTGTCGGTTGGTTTCCTTTTACATTCGCTCCCCAAAAAGGGATGAACTTACTTTGAACTCTGGTGATGGGATCTGTGTAGCCTCGCGATGATCCCCGGATACAAAACATCGCCTGGTCCTAATGTTGTAGGAAGTGGTGGAGCACATACCCTGTAATAAATGGGTGCTTGTTGTAATGAATTATCAATAAGACACAAAACTAGGTGGTGGTTTCAAATATTTTTTATTTTCACCCCTATTTGGGGAAATGATCCATTTTGACTCTCTAATATTTTTCAGATGGGTTGAAACCACCAACCAGAAAAGGGTTGGTACTTGTAATGGCAGTATTGACATTGATCTGCATTGATACTAGGGTAGCGTTTTGAAGCTGGGAATGCCAAAATTACAGTCTACAGTCTACAGGCCCTAACACAATCAGCAAGCATCTGAATTGCTATGGAAGGTGTATATAGTTTTACCGTTGTGCCTGAACAATTGTTCAATCTATCCAGTAATCCAGTGTATAGCGACCTCACCAATATGTTGTTTGAACGATGATGGTTTGGGGTGTCATAGCACAATTTGCCCAAGTCCCTCCAATTCATTGATTCCTGCTTCCAGTGATTGCGTAAGGCTTGAAAGGAAAATCGGCTATATAGTCAAGCTATAAAAAGTGTGACATGACCAAGCCTCTGAAGAAACACCCTTTAAAAGGTACCAATTAGTAATTAATTATGCAGTTGAGATACCATACCTCAGGATGGTTCTACAGAAAGGTACCTGATTCAACATTCAACCTCAGGTAATTATCAACCCCTGAGATCATCCCCTAATTAGGCAAGATGTACTTCTTTCCAGGGTTCAATCAGGTTGGTCAACAGTCATATACCTCAGGTGGTTCAGCCGGTGCAGGTGTTTAATCCACTTAAAGTTGGCAATTCACCACCAAATTGGATGCTTTTTATTAAAGAGGTCCAGGTGTCAATATGTTTGACTTGAACCTCTTTTTCGAAAAAAAAAAAAAAAAACCTTTTGGAATTAACATATTAAGATCTCCCATACCATTTGGCACATTTGATGAGATTCCTTACTGCCCAAAGTGGGATATGTTAGTTCAACTGAAGGGGTGATTTTTTCAAGATGGGTTGAAAGGAAACAACGGGCCTGTCGTTAAGGAGTTTTGGGAATTCGGCCGTGAAATGACCATTCGCAATTTTGGGATTGTAGGTTTAGATTAGTTGAGCGAAAAAAGAACTGGTTGTTCGGGGTATATAGGGGATTATACTACTCAAATTATGTGGGGATTATACTAAAGCATTACAAGGATCCCTCAAACAACCGGTATAATGGAAAAGAAGAGGGTTTTTTTTGGTGACTCAGTTATTGATTTGAATCGTTCTATCTCTTTATTCCAGCGCCCAAAAAAGGAAGTATCAGAATTATCCCATACACTCTTGGTAAACTCACATAGCAGGCTGGAAAATGGACTCGGATGGAAGATGTAGTTCCTATAATTATAGTGATATTCCAGCCAGCTATGTTGCCATCAAAAATTGAATGGGACCTTACCAACGGACCTTACCAAGTAAGTTGCGATCGAGCTATGAGATACTCAGGTTTTGTCGGGGTCCGTTCAGTGGGTCCTGTTGGATATTTCTTGGAATGTTAGTTTACCAGAAAGATCCAGAAAGGGTACCTCTCCGAACTGTCCCTGACACGAAAAGGGAGCTATGACACTGCAAGACCTGGTTGGATGAGATGTTCAGATCGAGCTAAGGATGGGGAGAATATGATGATTTTGGGTATGGTTTTAGCGGGAGTCGACCCGGTGTATGTCTTGGTAAAAGTACTTGATATAAGGGCATGCGTTTTTTGGTTTCGGTACTTGATGATGTTTATGCGTTTTTCGCACAGTGTTGCTTTGTCTAGTCAAACTATAGCGATGTCTCATGACAGATTCGCTCCCAAAACTGAATTTGTCTTCCGGGCATTCCGAATTTGCCTTTCACTTTTGGAAGTTGTGAAAGATTACAATTCCCGAAAGTTAAAGTGTAGAATGTATCATGTTCAAATTAACTGAACTGCCTGCCGTGAGTTGCTTCCGAGACTGGTCAAACATGGTCAAAGATCTTCTGAGATTTTGATCTTTTTCGTAATAGAAAGGGTTCCCAGTCCTACCTAGACATGATGAGGACAGAAGCAGGTCGCTGTTGTAGGTGATTCCTGAGACCCCTAGCACTGATCACCCTGGTCCGCAGGGATACTGTCGCTGTTACGGCCCTCCCAAAAGAATTCTGGATCGGCTTGCAAGCACGATGACTTCGGTAGTGTGTTTGAACTCGCTGCGAGTTCGGTTGAAGATGTTGTTCTTTTCTATCTACCCAAATTAGAGTAACATCCCCTTCGTGGAATACCCGAAAAAGTTTCAATGGGTGTTCCATGCGTGGACAGATATCATATGAATATGAGCATCTTCATATCATAACTCGGTTGTGGTTTCAAATATGTTTATATATGAGTGTTTCCAAAAATAGGAGTACCCCAAAATGGATGGTTTATAATGGAAAACCCTATTCAAATGGATGATTTGGGGATACCACTATTTTCGGAAACACCCATATATGTTCATTTTTACCCCTGCCTGGGAAGATGACCTGGTTGGTTCAACCACCAACGATTTATGATTTCTCCCGGCTCCTCGCGCCACAGGACCTGGTCGCCAAATTGCTGGTTGTGGAGGCGGCATAGATGCATGACTTGGAATTTATGGTAAAATATGGCCAGAAATAAGGCAAAACATGTTGAAATATGGCCGAAAATATGGCGAAAGATGGGGCTTCAAAGCTTTTTACAGTCCAAATTTGGTTTTTTTTTGGGGCGGGAAGATAAACCCATTTTTGACGAACGGTTTTTGTTGAAAGCACGTGGAAAATGATGGGTCACATTTAGGGATGAAAGAGGGTGGAAATGATGAAGATTTGCGCCGTTTACCTTCGTGCTTGGATTTGATTTGATTGAAAAGAATCCATTGAAACATGGATTTGTTATCATCCTGATTGTTAGATTGTATTTTAAAGATTCTGCTTATACAGTATTTACATGACACATAGATACATCTAGACACTATACATATATACATGTTTTGGAATATTAGCAGTGCATGCACGACCACCAAGTCCATTCCGTGCAGGCGGCCCCAGTTTAGCAGATATTTCAAGAAGAGTTTGCGGATTGAATGATTCTTGAATGCTAGGTTAACAAGAGGACACAGACCAAGAAACTCGATGCCAGCAATGCTTGATATGTTTATTCGGACCTTTGCCGATGCTCGATTGTTTTGCAATGAGCGTACATTTCTTTCATTTTTCATCATGTGTTACTACACTACATGATTGATATTGATTGTCAATGATTGTCGTTGGTTTATGTTTTCAGAATATTGGCATTTTGCTTCTCCATTTAGCAAAGCTGTTGAGTGGATTTGACCTCTACTACATTGAAATCTTGAAAACCTTTCAGAACTTCTTAGACCCCATAGGCCCGAATTCGCTCCTTTGACTTACATCCGAATTACAGCCTGAACCAGCAAGGCTTCGAGAAAAAAATGGTGGGTTTGTGTGAGATCACCTTCGCAACCAGGAGCCCAGCCGCTTAGTGGTCCGAGATGCAATGAAACACCCATGGCTGTCGTTGGGCGACTCAGGGTGGTGTGGTGTTTGTTGTTTCTTCTTCCCATGTAAAAAGGGATTTCTACTATTGATATGTCGAGGATGGTAAACCACCAAGCTTAGCCACCAACTACATTATACCATCAACTAACTGACCCTCCCTGAAACTAACAGTTCGCACCTGAAATTGGGATGGTTGGAATACTTTTTCGTTTCCTTTTGCGAGACCCTATTTTCAGGGACTTTTAGGATGTTTTAGGGAGGGTAAAAAAAATCGCTTCACGTGCAGACAGATAGACAGATATATATAGAGATAGGCTCAGCCACCACCCAGCAATGGATCCCAAACCAAATCGCCAAGGTCAACGACCACCACCATTCCTGCGGTGGTTCGAAGCAACCAGAGGTCTGAGTTCGACTGGATCCCCGAATGGGAGCTGTTGGTCTACTAACCTTCATCGATGTTGCGGTTTCAATGGTGAGAAATACTAACAACCTGACTTGCATACTATGTTAAAGTAACTACTATTTACTCTTATTATGTTTATTTCCTCCAATCAATGACCATCCTGTCATCCTGTTTCAGCCGAAAAAAAACCGGGATTTCTCCAAACCACCAGGCTGAAGCGATTCCGAGCTTCACTGCCACCGGACCCGTGCACAGGTTAACTCTGCCTGTCACGCTGTCACCCGAGTCAGACAAGGCAATGAAGGGCTGAGTGTGTTGGTGATCCCGATTCAAAAATGGTTTTGGGTGGCCTTGGTTTCAGGCTTGGTGTTGATGAATTACAACTCGCCTAGATTATGTGAATTATGTTTGTGTGTGTGTGTGTGTCCAGTTCAAGTCGTCATCATCATCATCATCATCATCATCATTCTCATGTTCATCACGATCACCAACGTTTTGGCCCCAACGAGACACCTTTCCGACTATGTTGCCTGGCCATCGGAGCTTCCCATCCCAGTCACCTCAACTGTCAGGAGGTGGTTTTATCTCAACTGGCAGCTCACCTTCAGCCAGTGTAACTTGGAAGCCCCAGAGGGCGGAGGAAGCTGGGAAAACATGTGATCCATGTGTAGATTTGAAGCACTGGAAAGAGATCTTGTTTACCCTTGAAGGGATGAATTTTGTTGAGGGAATGGGAAGAAACAGGGTGCCCAGGGTGCACCTGGAATGGCCTAGAAAATAGTATGAAAGGTAGTTGGTTAGTTGGTTTCAAAAACTGTTTGTTAATGTTCACCCCTATCCTTGGGGAATCTTCTGAATGGTTCAACCAGCAACTAGAAAATTGTCAAGTGTGGAGATTTGTGTGTGTGTGCGTGGTTTTCCCCAAACTATTCTCAAAGTGGCCATTGGAAAGTCAATGTCCAGCCATCATTTCAGTATATTACAGACCCTAACAGATTGGAAAAAGGTGATTAACCCATATTGACTTAATTTGAATTGATATCAATCGATTTTCAGATTTTTTTGTAGGCGGCAACCCAACCCATTTTTTTGAGGCCCAGACCCCCACGTTTCTGCGAACGATCATATCCCCCAACCAGCCTAAGGCACTTTTGACTCAATGATTTTCGCGTCTTTTCCCCGGGTTGGATATGGTACTTTCCTGGCAACAATGACAAAATCTTCACCCCCGAAAAACTAACGGCTGGATACCCGATGGGCCTTGGAAAAGGTGACTACTTTTGAATATGGCCATTTTTGGTATCTATGTTGAAATTTCCAGGGTGCTGTTTGTTTCTCCAGCAAACCATCGAGGTTGCATTTGTTGTTGGCTTTTTCGCGGCTCGATGCCTTACAACAACTCTTCATGTTGGTCTATGCACAGGCGCGTTTTGCCGACCTCGGTGGTCGATGCTTGAGATGTGTAAAGAGACACCAGGGATGCCTGCCTTTTTTTGGGGGTGGCAATCCCAAAGGCTTCAGGAATGATCTTGTGGTTCGAAAAAAGGTTTGGATGAAAGTCGGTGAATTTGAAATAGATTCCCGGAATCGTATTTGAAAAATTGATTACACAACTATAGCTGGGAAATGGTCTTGAAGTTGGGCACTTTGTAGAGGGAATTCTGCCCTTCCTCCAAATTTCGGTTTAGATCAGTGGAAAAGAGGTCCAACTATTTGGAACAGCAGTTCCTTTTAAAGTGTCATTTGTAAAATGCACCATGTGGATGGTTATTGGATGCTGATTTCGATGTTCCAATTTCCGAAGTACACTCCGGTAAAACTAGCATAGCTGGCTGGAAAATGGACCTCAAATGAGCATGTATTTCCTATTGAAGATGGGGATAGTCCAGCCAGCTATGTTAGTTTAAACCCCATCAAATTCCGCTGACGAAATTCCACTCGTGGGTTGTTTGCTCCTTCTTTCAACTTTCGGAGCAAGCCACAAGTGAAAAGTAAGCTGAGATGTGGCTCATCCTTGCCACAGATGTTCCAAGATTTTTAGCATTGCAAAAGAATAAGAATCAATAAAAACAATGCATGTTTACATCAAGTGTGACATTTGGCAAAACAAAAAAGCCAGGATTTTTAAATCCACTGGAATGAATGAGGGAAATTCCCCACAGATATGTGTTGTACCTCGCGAAAGTTTCGCACCGGACCATGTTTTTATCCAATGTTCCTCGCCTTCAATGATCCCAACCGAAGTGACAATTAACAAACGACCTGATTTGTTCCAAGGCAATGTCTCCATCAAATCAAAGTGTTGCCTGCCTTTTGTAATGTTGCAGATTTTGAAATATAAATATATATATATACATAGTAGATATAAAGATATGTAATTATGTTATTTACGTTTTTATTTGTTTTGTACATAAGATTTTGTACCTGCAGCTCGGATTCATCTCAAAGGATCAAGTGCAGGTACCAAGTTGTTTCTATGTTATTTTTAGCTCTGTCCAGACTATGCCAGAACACAGTATCTTGAAACATCACCAACAACCCTTAGTTTGTTCCTGTTCCATTATGAAAGAGACCATTTTTTTCTCGTAAAAAAAAAAAAAAAAAACAATAGTTTTGTGGACCCCCATTTGACAAAGCTTTGCACAGGTCACACCAGACTCTGAATTGTTGTCCCATGGCCTGCGATTACCCTGGTCATTTGGCTTTTTAAGCCAACAGATGCAGGGATGAAAGTGATCATCTTGAGGCGCAGGCGTCAGCAAGATCATTGCTACTGTAGATGGTTCTTGATGACACGAAAATGACGTCCTTAACGTTTTCAATGTGTTTGGTGTTGGTAGTGTGTCTTCTTCATAAAGAGTTTCCTAGTCCAAAGACCTGGCATCAAACGAGATGAGAGGAGATCGGTGAGGTTTCTTGCTTGGTTTATTTCAGCCACCAAACCAATGTTAAACTCAAAGTTTGATGACAGTGCAGGAACTATGTAACAGCATTAACAGATATAAATAGGGTATTTTTAGAAATTCATACAAGATCGCGTTGGCTTCCAAGTCGATTTGTGAATTGTGATCTACTCTTTGATAAAAGAAATGATGATGGCTTTCAAGAAATCAGGTTTGGGGTTGTTCAGGAATGGGTCTTCGCAACAGCCGCATCTCTGTTTATATATATATAATTCGAGATATATATATATATATATACATCTTTTTGTAGATATATTTTTAGTGTGGCCAAGATGTTTTTTAGGAAAAACACCCCCATCTGAAAATGTGTCGTGGTTTATTGGGGGCATCAATAGACGTGGGCTGGTCAAAGCTGGTAAGGTTTCCCCCGCAAATCATAAAAAATTAGCACCACATAAAAAATTATAGGGTGGGACGATTCCCAAACCTCGAAATGTAATCTCATCCTGGTGGTGACGATTGCATCCTGTGAGCGGTTTCCAATACCTTAAAAAGCAAAAAATGTACAGATTCACCAAACATTTCAGGTACCTAAAATGGAGGTACTCACCTATATAAGCTGTATGTAAGGCTTATGTAAGGGAAAACCCACCGGAAAATTGGCCTTACAAGGTTCAGTACCTCCATTTTAGGTACCTGAAACTTTTGGTGACAGATCTACATACCCGCTACACTAGTGGCCTTTTGGGCGTCGGTTTTTTGCGTGCCACCCAGCTTTTGGAAAAGATGTCTTGAAGTTGTAAGTCATCCACTCTTCGATCATAAGTAACTAGGTTGCATCCTGAAATGTGACCACTTTTTGAGATCATGTTGAAAGAATGATCATCTACTTTGTGGAATGTTTTTGTTTGGCATAGATTTTCTCTTCAACACTATTCAAGTGAAACCAAGCAGAGCCATGATGCAAAAGAAAGCAACCAGAATCATCCACTGTAGCGAAAGATGCTGTCCTTTCTGCCTTTGTTTGAACCTGGAGTTATATAACGGGGGGTCGGTTTCACTATTTCGGGTCCAATAGGGGCAGTTCCTCCTATTATCAGTCCTTGCGAACTGTGTGGATCTTGGGGGGTTCCATTAAAGACCAGCTTGTTTTCTAGGCGAATAAACCACTGAAATGAGGTGTTTGATTTCTTTTTCATGACGTCTTCGACCTGGTGGTTCCAGGTATGACTTGTTTTTCGCCCTGGACGAGGACTGTGATGGTCGTTTAGGCAGCAAATGTTCACGATGTTTTGAGTCGTGGGAAGCGCGGTGTTTTTTCGGGAAGTTTGAGAGTTGATAGGATGAAATCTAAATCCTAAATCCTGAATCCAAGCACCGAAAGGATATATCTCGGCAAATACAAGAGAACCCAAAAACGACCTGGGCCCCCCAAAAGGTAGCCGAGGCCAAGGAAGGGAAATCCATGAAAATCCTCTTGTTTCAGGAAAATCCAAATCGGTGAAATATCATGATTTGGCCAGATATATCAGATATCAAACCCCAGCAACTTGCAACTTGTTGATCAGTATCAACCTCTGCGGACTTCCGACTTCAGCCATCAGGGAGCAGAAAATATGATAAGATCGGTTGCTTGTGGTGAATAACAATGAGAAACATCCAGTGAAAGGCACATCCTGATGTTGGAGGTGCTCCAAGGGCATGGTTAAGAACCCACAAAGAATTCCATGTCTTCTAACACTTCAGAAAAGATTGGTCCGCTTGGTGGTTTCTTTGTGAAAAGATGTTCTTTGATGGTGTTGTTATTTGTTTTGTTTGTTAGTTCATATATCTGAAATTATAGCGACCTCACACGACCTCACTCCAAATGGTGGTTTAGTAGTTTAGTAAGGGAAACTACCGTCTATTTCAGGGGTTCACCTAGGTGACCGGTGAAATATGATTCCAATTTGGCCAGGTATATTTCATGTTACATTCATTGATTTCGATTGGTAGGGAACCCATCATGAACTCCGGAAGGCCTCTCAGAGTTCCATCATGGCCTTCAGCGGCTCATGAAGCATGCACCGACCAGTGGACGACAGGAGCTCCAAGGTTTTTTTGTTGTATTCCATCAAAAATTGAATGGGACCTTACCAACGGACCCCTAAGGAAGTTGCTAGGGCTATTGGATTCTCAGGTTTAGGGCGTCTGTTCAGTCCTGTTGGAGATTTCTTGGATGTATTGACTTACCGATTTGGGGGGGGATCACACAATGCAAATCTATGGGTTTTTGTTGGTAAATACAACAGGAATTTGCCATGAAATTTGCGACACATTTTTTTAGGGGAAGTTGTTTGGGGTTGGTAATATGCAATGACCCCACGGGAAGTGAGAGGCTTGGGAGGTATGCAAACTTGACCCACCTAAAGATTTAGGTAGTCTTGTTAGACATGTATCTAGGAATTTTCAGGGATGTAATGACTTTGGTTTCAGTTTTTAGTCTCTAAGTAGATTGCGATGGCTTGTGACAAAATGACTCAAAATGTGCTACACCGGCTACATTCGTGATGTGGTGCACCACAGGTCAAATCTGGATTGTTTTGAAGTTGGCAGTGGGAGGCAATGCGCAACTGGCAATCAACTTAGGGTATGACAGGCTTTTTTGGTAGGAAGAATCACAGGTGAAGTTTACCTTTTCAAAAACATGACGTCCTTTCTGGATCCACAAGCCAAGAACACCGGGTGGAGGTCATGAGATATGAAACAAGGTTTTGTTTTCGAGCTGAGGATGGATGCATTATCCAAAGGAACTTTAAGAGTCTCAGAATTTCTCCAAATCATTGTGCACGTGTCGTTGATTGATGTAAAATTGATGTTTCTTTTTGCAAATCATTGCGAATACCTTCCAAACCTTAGTGCTCCTTTGAGTTTCAAACTCGTGATTTGTTTCATGCGAAAATTGATAACTGGTCTAGCTGCGTCGCCGGGTTTTCTTTGAGGCAGATGTGTTCCAAAATTTGTGGTACTCGTAACGTGGTGGTTTCAAACATGATCTATGTTCAAGCCAATTTGGGGAAGATGCCCCATTTGAATCCATTTGACCAGCATATTTTTTGAAATCATTGGCTGTACCACCACCTAGATGATGTTTGTGTAATGTGCCCAGAAATGCAACCAGCAAGAAACCCAGGTACACTGTACGCTGAACATAGCCACAGAAAATCCACCATTTTGATGGTATCTACCAGGAAAGATCGGGATGTTCGATGGCTCAGGAGGTAAATCTCCAGGAGTTGATCGAATCCCTTGATATGGTGGGAATCCCGTGGGTTGCTGGGGATTTTTGTGTGATATATCAATGGTAGAGAATCAGTTCGTTGGACAAAAAAGAACAAGGATATGCTGATATGATATACCCTCCAGGGAACTAACATATCCCCCAAAAATGGGATTTTGAAGATGATTTTCCTTTTCCCAAGGTGGGATATGTTAGTTCCCTGGAGGGTATGTAATTAAACCCTGGGGTTGTGATAGGAATTCCCAAAACATCGGGTTGCAGGCCATGATGGGAAAATTAGAGGGGTTTGTTTAGACGTTTGTCAGCTAGAGGGTCTGAAGAGATGTTCTGACAATTGTTCTTTCTCTTCAACCAAATTTCTGACCCCTTAAAATATGTTCCAGATGTGTCATACACCAATAATTGGGATGGTTTCTCTTCCATCCGAGAAAAAACAGTCCACCAACCGAACCAAACCATCAAACCCAATGGCTAACCATCAACTAGGTGATGGTTTGAAGCATTTCTTATTTTTCACCCCGATCCGTTCGGTAAATAATTCCCAATTTAATTTCAGCGGTATATGTTTCATTCATGGGTGGTTCAACCACCAACTCGTCTATGATTTGGAAACTCCCCACAGTAAAAAAAAAAACATTTCCCCATGCTTTAAATAGGACTTGAAAATAATCAGATCCAACCACACACCCAACTGTTCATGAATCTCACGCATCGAAATCAATTAGAGAAGTCATGGCGCTTCAAACTGCATCTACCAAAACTAACCCTCCACCAGAAATAGCGGCCTTACATAAAAACACTTGTTCCTAGTGGGGGTTACTGTCCCTGAAACTAACATATTCCCTGAAAATAGGCCATCAAAAAAGGAAAATTCATCTTCCAACCATCCATTTTCAGGGGGATATTGTTAGTTTCAGGGAGGGTTTTTCCTGGGAACCAAAAACCTTCACCCTGCAAGGGTGGCAACGGTTTCATTGGTTGGGTCCAATGGACGGCTGTAGCGCTTTCGGCTGTGCCCACGTTGGCGTCAGAGCCCGGTGGCTTAAGGGGACCAGACCCACCGCCCGTTTGGCGTTTCGCCCGGAGAACGGATGCTCTGTTGGGGTATGGTTGGGGATTCTGAAGGTGATCTCAAGTTGCTACGCAGTGATACTGTTGATGGTTCAGAAATCCCAAGGCGATCACCACCGTTTGGATGGTGCTAAACCTTGTAAATAATGGGATAAACTACCAACCTCAACTGGTTAGCCGGATTTCAGCTAGGAATCCGGAATCCCCCCAAACGTCCCGGGCTTCATTCAAGTTTAGGAATTATAGTAATTTGCCCAGATTTCTCATATGTCCCTTTGAATGGGAAAAGGTGTATTGAGAAAAATGAATCTTTTATATAAGTTCTGGATGTAAAAGATCAATAGTACAAAAACTGGTCTACTTGTTTTACATCAGATAAACAATGAAGAATTCATGTTTAAAGTTGTATTGGCTTCAAGATTTGGTATGTATTTTGTGGGTGAGACAATTGATTCATCGAGGCAGATTTTTGAGTATTATGAAAGGGGGAACCTCGCCGTCTACGTATACCAGCACTTACCTTGATAAGAAAATCCTCTCTTTTTGAACTCATCCTGTTTTCCATTTCAAGTTGAATTCCGTTTCATCGTCAAGTAAGGTGGCGGTTTCCAATAGTTTTGTATTTTCACCCCGATTCCTTGAGGAAATTTTCGGAAATGATCGTTCAATTTGGCGATTATCTGGTTGTTTTTTCAGATGGGTTGAAACCAACCACCAACTACCCTCCAGGAAACTAACATATCCCACCTGGGGAAAAGGAAAATCATCGACTCAAATATGCCAAACATCAGGGGGATATGTTAATTCCCTGGAGGGTAGTACTGTTTTGATAGTTCCTTGGCTTCCCCCGTTTTGGGNTCATCGACTCAAATATGCCAAACATCAGGGGGATATGTTAATTCCCTGGAGGGTAGTACTGTTTTGATAGTTCCTTGGCTTCCCCCGTTTTGGGTTTGCCGGAAACCCTCCTCGCCCGAAGGCCGGAACCTCTTCACACGGTTTTCAGGTTAGCGTTGGAGTTCGGTGATTTGGAGGGGATGAAGTTATTTCCGGTGGGTATTTCCTTGCAAAATCACCGGAATTTGTATGAATGATATATTTGGGTTATAAATTATAAATAAAGTAGATTTTGTAGAAGTTTTAGTATTTCATGGCTCTTCATGTTTTAGAGTTGTCTATTGAAACCTTAAAACTAAATCCATATGTGTATTTGTATATATTTATTTATATGTATCTATATTATATCAGTAGTATAAGTAACATCAAAATTTGTCAATGTTATAGAAGAAATTCAAATTTTAAAAAGAAAATCAGTGTAGTATTTAGATGTATTTAGAGTACACACGAAATATTCTATCTTAGAAAATATCTTGGACTTTTCAGTGTTTTTCCTGTGTTTATAAGATCGCATTTTCTCTGAACCTCAATGATACCCATAGCCTGCTGAAAAAGTATGAACGTTAAGGAGCCTGCGTTTGTCCTGAAGAATCACCCAGGCAAACTCAACAGACTATCACGACACGGGAAGATGGTTTAATTTCTTTGGAGATGGAAGAGAGATGTCAAGAAACTCTTCGACAGAGCCCATGAACAGTTGAAAAGAAGCTACAACTGTGATACTGTAGTAGGGTCACTTTTTCCTGCAGGATGATGGACCGACCTTCTTGTGATGGTGTCATTTCAGTGCAGGACTTAGCTGTTGGAGGGATTGAAATAAAGTCTAGGTGGTGGTGGTGGTGGTTTCAAATATTGTTTATGGGGAAATGACCCAATTTGACTAGTGATGGGTTGAAACCACCAACCAGACACTTTACGATGCAACGACCGAAATGACGAGGGACTAACTCAAGCTTAAGGGCTGAAACTTTATGTGAAACTTTCTGGAAACAAGGAGGCCTGATGCATCAACACTCAACACCATGTCACCATGTATCTTCTGACATTTCAACCTTTTGTTTAAGCCATTTCAGTCCTACAATGGTCGTTGTTGTCATCAACTAGAAAAATTTATGGAAGTGGAATCTGGCGAAATTGGAAAAATTGGATCTGATTTCGGTGATACGACGCAAGCAGCAGCAAAAAACTGAACACACGTTTTTTCACCTTTCAAAACGGCCTGGTTTTTATATGATTCCACCAACTTGTCAAGTGAGAAACGGGGGGTTGTACCCGCCACGGGTCACTTGTTTGGAGGTCGTTGACCTGATGGTTCTCTTGAATGATAGTCCAGGCTGCACCCGTGCCCGGATGGTTTGTTGGACTGTTGGACTGAGAATACCGTTGGGTTTTTTGGCAAGTGAAACCTAAGATTTGTCTGAGTTTGACCAATGGTTAGATGGATTTAGATGGTGTTCTTTCAATGATGTGTTGGTTTTCTTTCGGTGTTCATAGTTGTTCAAATAGTTCATGTTTCATGTCTATTTACACGTGTTATGACTGATATATGTGTTCCACCGTTCCACTAGAAACTAAATCATGGAGGATGTACTGCCGTTCCACCCAGGATGCCAGTGGCAACTGAAGGTTTAGGTTGGGATCCGACTAAGAATGTCATGTCATCCTAGGGGGTGACTGGCATCCTGGGTGAGGGGTCATTGATCCACACTCCTTTCTTGCCCCACATGAGATGAGCTGTGAAGAAAATATTATCCTTGGGTGAGACATAGAAACAGTAGGAAACAATGGTTGGTGTGGGGTCAACCATCTGTGATGTGTTTTTTTCATTTTTTTTCAAGGCCACGAAATACATTTTTCATACCCGATGTCAATGAAGTTGTGGTCATGGAAGCAAGTTGACTTTTCGGCTGTGCAGTCCAACTGCCCCATTTCCGGACTGACCATGGACCATTACCCTCCTGAGTTTCCGATCACATCTCCCCTACCATCGGATCCCGGCAGCTTTGAGTTGATGATTTTCCGATTTTTTTCCGTTCGGTGGGATTTTCGTGATGGGAACGATGATTGTTCCCTGGAGGGTATGACCTTCCAACCTCTATCTTTCCATTCGTTGGGTTGGTGTCCTGCACTTGGAAGGTCGTTCGGCAGCCTCGACATCATTGCAAGAGGAGGCATGGCTTGCAAGAAAAACGGTCCCACCAAAAAAAGCCACTGCTACCACCAAGCACTACCAGAAATGATTCACCAAAATGAGATTGTCAGAGTCTCATGACAAAAAGTAAGATGGGTATGATGCAGTATGAGTCCCAAAGAGTTCAAGAAGAATACTCTTCACTTGAGGTACTCTTGTCCCCTTCTGTTCTTTTTGTTCCCTGGAAAAAGGCAGTGTCGAAGGCCAAGATGTAGCCCTTAAAAGGTGGCTTGAAAGTGGATGATGCCAGGCTAAGACTTTGGTGGACAAATGGTCCGCTCATAGCCAAGCACGGGGTCCGAAGTTCGTGGCTCCGGGGAAGATTGTGGAGAGATCTGTTGTGTTCAAGATGTTTCGCAGAACATGCCTGGTATTAGTGATGATAGCAAAGGGCGAGTCCCTATTTTGCATCTATTTTTCAAGATGAAGACTTCTAGAATTAGTGCAATTTCCATTCCCCTGTTGGTTTCTGGGGGGTCATACACAGATTGTTCAAATTCAGTGGCTGGGGTGTCTTTGTATGAGATGCTGGTGTGCGACAGTTTTCTATGCTATGGAAGCATACATCAAAGGCCTGCTCGAAGAGTTTCGAAACGCACAATTTGCCGCTCTGCATGTCCCAAGATGCTTCAAAAAAAAAACAGCCACAATGATCCCCAATGTATGAACCTTTAGAAGAGTATCACAAAATGATTTTGATGATTTTGCCTGACCCTTTTCCAGTTTCCAAGCCATTCAACCGCGGACTTCCACCGAGGGCCTCAGCCTTCAAGATGCCAAACGTCTTCTACAGGTTCTACCGGCAGTTGTACTTTCCCAACATGGCGATTTCAGGGATTTTGAGCTTGGTAAAAAGACAACCTTACCCTGTTTTCGGTCCCCAAGGGTGGGACGGTGAATTAGTATGATTCACCAAGATGTTGTTCCCATGGATGTGACTGTTGGTGGTCGAATTGGACCTTGAAGTGATTAGATTTCATTGTGACTAAAATGGTGGATCCCAAATAATCATAAACAACTATATTCCTAGAATTTCCTAGAAGCCTTTGGCTGAAAGCGGACGAGCAATTTTCTTTCCAAAATGTAGTAGTAGTAGTAGTAGTAGTAGTAGTAGTAGGAGTAGGAGTAGGAATAGGAGTAGGAATAGGAGTAGGAATAGGAGTAGGAATAGGAGTAGGAATAGGAGTAGGAATAGGAGTAGGAATAGGAGTAGGAATAGGAGTAGGAATAGGAGTAGGAATAGGAGTAGGAATAGGAGTAGGAATAGGAGTAGGAATAGGAGTAGTAGGAGTAGTAGGAGTAGGAGGAGTCGGAGTAGCAGTAGCAGTAGCAGCAGCAGCAGCAGGAGCAAGGAGCAGGAGCAGGAGCAGGAGCAGGAGCAGGAGCAGGAGCAGGAGCAGGAGTAGGAGTAGGAGTAGTAGTAGTAGTAGTAGCAGTAGCAGTAGCAGTAGCAGTAGCAGTAGCAGTAGCAGTAGCAGTAGCAGTAGCAGTAGCAGTAGCAGTAGCAGTAGCAGTAGCAGTAGCAGTAGGAGTAGGAGTAGGAGTAGGAGTAGGAGTAGGAGTAGTAGTAGTAGTACTAGTAGTAGTACTAGTGGTCGTCGTGGTCGTCGTGGCCGTCATCGTAGTAGAATAGTTTTAGCAGCAGTAGCAGCATCAGTATCAGTAGCAGTCTTTGGCAACATGCTTCAAATTGCAGGCAGCGGCACAGGAGTGCTGGTTGCCCGCTAATACAGGCGAGCACCGCTTGTGAGTTCCCGGAAGTTTCCTGCCAAGTCATGGATGTACATGGTATGGTTACAAGAAACACACCTTATTTGGGAACATCGAGTAATTGAGATACCCTAAATTCTGGAACTGCGAAGAAGAACAGTTGAAGTTCTGGTTGTGTGAGGGCTTCTGAACTTTGAAGTTGAATTTCACCACTTAATAGATGTCAGAGGAGAGCGTTGGATAGCGTTGGTTGGTTGATCTCGAAGAGCCGTTTTTTTTTGCACCGCGGCCTTGTCTGGATGATTCAAAGACAAATGCCGCACACCTTATAAGCACATCCCTTAACTTGTGCCATGTTGTGCCATTCTGATCCATTTTCAGGTCCTTTCTCACTAGCCACCAAAACAAGTTTGACTCACTAGATAGCAAAATTCTTAGAAGGATCTTGCAAAATGTATATCCTGACATTCGTAAGCAATAAATTGTTTGCGGTGGTTAGTTGTAAACATGTTTTTGTTGATCCCAGTCCTTGGGTTTTGATCATTTCTGGGTAGCAAAAAACACCACAAACTAGAGTGACACAACTGGAATCTTGGCTTCCTGACAAAAGGCCATTCAGAAATCTACAGTAATGAACCCCGAAAAAAGATATATCCAGTAGGAAATCCAGTCGAAGTTCCAGTTCAGTAGAGGGATTTCCAGCATTTCCAGCGACATTAGCTAGGCTCATCACCATCGAACCAGTCCGCTAAGCAGCCTGGTTGGTGTGGATCCCACAGATTTGCGGATGAGTTGTTGTCCTTTTTATTGCTGTATGGATTTATTTGATGCTTTTATGTGTTTATTTATTTGCTGGCTACTAATATCATACTGATACGTTCTTTTATCATATCGTTGATTATTGTTGTTATTATTGCTATTGCTACTACTACTACTACTACTACTACTACTACTACTACTACTACTACTACTACTACTACTTCTTCTTGTACTTCTTCTTCTACTTCTATTTCTACTACTTCTACTTCTACTACTTCTACTACTTCTACTAATTCTTCTACCAGTTATTCTACTACTTCTACTACTACTACTACTACTACTACTACTACTACTACTACTACTACTACTTCTACTACTACTACTACTACTACTACTACTACTACTACTACTACTACAACTACAAATACAACTACAACAACTACAACAACTACAACAACTACAACAACTACAACAACTACAACAACTACAACAACAACAACTACTACTACTACTACTACTACTACTCCTCCTCCTACTACTCCTACTACTACTCCTACTTCTACTTCTACTCCTACTCCTACTCCTACTCCTATTCCTACTACTCCTCCTACTCCTACTACTCCTTCCCTACTACTCCCCTACTCCTCCTACTCCTCCTACTCCTCCTACTCCTACTCCTCCTACTCCTACTCCTCCTACTCCTCCTACTCCTCCTCCTCCTACTCCTACTCCTCCTACTCCTCCTACTCCTCCTACTCCTACTCCTACTCCTCCTCCTCCTCTCTCT
>DF240443.1:53050-79316 GCA_000507305.1 Breviolum minutum Mf 1.05b.01
CAACAACAACAACAACAACAACAACAACAACAACAACAACAACAACAACAACAACAACAACAACAACAACAACAACAACAACAACAACAACAACAACAACAACAACAACAACAACAACAACAACAACAACAACAACAACAACAACGTGATTCATGCTGAGTTCACTTACTTCGCTGCGCTGGTGGAAAAACTGCAGAACTGCCAGACGTTCCATGCGGGAACCCCAGATCACACCAGTAGCCGTGTCGTTGTTTTTTCTCAAAAAAAAAGACATAGTCATTTAATCTAAAACATTTTTTTCTTGTGGGGCAGTTGAAGCATTTGCAGGATTAACTAAGTTGACCGGCCACCTTCTGATTAATGGTGGGGGATGCTGAGGTGTACATGGATGGTTCCACCGTCGGAACAAGATCAACCGAGTTGATTTATATCTGGAGCCCAGACTGCCTAATCGGCGGATGGGGCCCACCACTGGTTCCAACCTCAGGGAATTCGACAGCGATCCGAGTGGACTTCTGAGGTGTTGTGAAAAAACACAAAAAAAATATTGGAATGGAAATAGAATGCGTTTTTTTTCAGTGACGGATCCTCAATTTGAATACCGATGCGCGAGCCAAGTTGCCCAAGTGGATTTTTTTACTGATTGATCGGTTTGCAAGCTGCAAGTGGCATGTCGTATTGAGAGATGTCTTCGTTCGACTCTGAGTCTGATTCAGCTAGCTCTGAATTGGGTTTGGAAGTGTCTAGTGAACCAGACCCTGATGCCCCGGTATGGACCCAATCAACAAGTGCGACGTCAGCATCTGACCCTCCCAGTCAGGACTGGACGAATGGTAAAATTGGTCAGGGCTCTGAATGATTATTGTAAATTTGTGTGTTTTTTTTGGGGGTGGGTTGCGGGACATGAATTGCCATTCATTCACTGGTCACCGACTGATATCATGTGCTGAAAAAAAAAACATTACCACCCACCCCCGCCAGCGCGCGCCAGGACATCAGTGATTTGGAGCCCCTTGCGCAGGCGTCATCGTTCCTGACCATGGCCTGGAATGTTGTCTTCAAGAAATTGGGGAAACAGATTCTTGAGGAGACGGTTGACTACTTGTTGTTTTTTTTTGAACTATTTGTTTTCAAGAAAAACATAGAAACAACACTACATTTTGATATCTTGAAGGTGTGTCTAAAAAAAAACTGTACCATAATCAAGTGTAACACTGCAGAATACTGGTGATTTAGCTGACATATATTGACACATGCTTTGTTCAACAACGTTCCCAATGAAAAAAAAAACAAACGCCGAAGGACTCAATGTTAACGGGGGTCGGATTTACATCATCAGCATGCACTGGATCCTATTCGGGTGAGATGGCATTGTCACTGGTGGAAAAGACCGTCAATGATTCCAAAATGCTGGACATCCCTGTGTTTTTTACTCCCATTCGCTGCCATGTACCTCAGACTCATTGATTATCAACTTTTAAGATACATATGTTACATATGTTTTTAATGAAAAGCGGCCTGGTTATTTGTAGCTGTTTCCCATGCCCCGGCGCAAGTAAAATTATGGCCAAAAGAAATACATATCTTGAATTTGTTTCACTTTAAATCTGGAACAGCCCAGGAAATCCAGGCAGCGTGTCGTCAGCTCATCATTGACCACCACAGCTGGTGCTCTAAAACTACTGGCTGGCGACCCAAACCGTGCATCCATGGTGATCTTACAGAATGCATCCCTGCAGGAAGTTTTGATCCAACTGGCAGTTTCTATCAGCGGCTGATGGCTATTGATAGGGCCCCAATGAAAACCAAGCAGTATTGCTTCACCCATAAGCAAGCCTGCAATTTGCTTGAGGGCATGCAGTCCGACTACGATCTGTCCGGGCTGCCTTGTCCCGACATGTCTCGTGCTGGGAAGGCATTGAAGGAAGAAGGCAGCACATCCTCAGTGTTCTCATGTCACGCCAAGATGCATATTGCGAAACAAACGCCACTACTTGTGATAGAAAACGTGCAGGACTGATCACAGTTCCGAAAAAAAAAAGTGTTTTGCTTGCAGAAATGACACATTGGTTGTTTCAATGAAGTGCATTGAATCTATTTGTTTGGTTAATGTGTAGTACATGTCTTGTTCAATTATATACTTAAATATGCATTGAAATAAAAAAATATAATCATGTATGTTGACTGGTGGTTGTGGTCTGCATGTGTCGTATTTGCAACACGCGAGGAATTGAACTTGCGCATGATCGAGCGGCTGTATGGTCGACACTATGACATGCAGGTCTTGTATGTCTCCCCTGAAGATGTGGGCCATTCTGGTGTGGCTAGGAACCGGCTGTATGCTATCCTGTGGTTGCGAGCAAAAGTTGTCAGGAAGGCTGACCCAATAAAGCTTTACAAGGACAGTGTAAACATGTGCGGTGCATGACATATGTGTGTGTGTATTGTTTGTTTTTGCTGACTCATTTGTTTTGATTTAATGCACTCACTGTGCAACTCTACTTTATGAAATCAAATGATGTTGTTACACCAGACATGTATCATTACACTGCCTTGTTTTGTTCCCTAGACGTAGTGTCCAAAAGGACATCAAGAACTACATCAGTGCAAGGGTGCAGACACGACCGGGAGACTACTTCGTGTCGGAGCCCAAAGAGTACAGGCTGGAAGCAATACGGGTATCGCAGAAACGAAGCATTCCCTTTCGAGAAAAACCGGTATCTTGACATGTGACTATCAACAGTCAATTATTTGTGTGTGATGTGTGTGTGTGTGACATTCAGGTTTTGTTTATGGTCCAGGGTGGTAATGTTTTTTTTTGAGAAACAGCAACCCATCAGGTATGATTCAAGAATAATTGCATTTGTTTCTGCACATAGGTTGTTGTTTTTTTTCTCTGAGGGCGGTTTCAGCAGTTTCAGCAACAAAACATATGTAAGGTCAGTGGACAGAGGGCTCATCCTTATGGCCCATCAAATTTGTCAATGAAATTCCTTCTGAATGAGCGTGAGCAGCGAGCGGCGCAGTGGTGTCTTGATGAATATGCTCGACGTTCTGGCCGTGATGGCAAGCATGATCCTGATCTAGTTGTTCACTTAGGTGACAACCCTGCCTCGTATCTTTGCTGGAGTGGGCATTCAGGTCGTTTGCCGACATTCCGGACAGGGTCCGGAAAATACTATAGCCCATTCCGAGAAGGCTTGGATGCTTCCACGTGACAAGCTGGCAGCTCTGGGCCTGCCTGTCACTCCTTCAATGGCAAGACAGATGAGCGTACCAGGTTTGGAAGTAGCTGATTCATTGCGAGCAGCGTCCATCGCTGGCAATTCGTTTCACTTTGGCAACGTTGCCGTCGTGCATTTGGTGGCGCTCAGTTGTTTTGCGTACATAAGAGACGAGCCTGACCACTGATTTGCAGCTAACGATGATTGAACAGGCCATGCAAAAAAAATACAGAACGCACCGTTTTTTGTTCAGAAACGAGTTTGATAATCTCATAATATTGGACTGAAATGATCTGAAAGGTCATTGCAAACTCCATTGCATCGGACATTTCACAACGAAGTCAAGAGTCAGAGTCAAAACACATGTGTCATTTTATTTTTTTTGTTGATTGATCTTTCCGAGTTTTGCCAAAAAAAAAAATCTCATCACATCTTATAGGCGTATGTTCTTCTTGGGAGTCATTAAAAAAAAATCGAACGCGTGGTTTGAATTGAATGTGTGATTTCTTAGTTTAAGCCCCGCCCGTATCATAAAAAAAGCTCAGACACGGCCAACGGTGCGCCATTGAACGTGAGTTACGTGACGTGTTCCCGCTTAGCTATGCCGCCGTCTGGACGTCGGAAGACCGCCAGCAGCAGCAGCAGCGCAGAGAAGCACAGAGGGAGGTCACGGGAACGGCGCAGCAGAAAGAGTGAAAGCACAAGACCACCACCACCACCACGTCGTGCTAGTGCTACTTCTGATGACGACACAAAACATCCAAAGCATCCTATCCTTTCTGATTCTGATTCAGACAACGAGAACATGTTTCTTGGTAGTCCATTGTTTTACGTTTTGTTTGAATTCTGACAGGTTCATGATTCCGGTAAAAAAAAGTCATAGTATCAGACTCAGTTTGCAGTTGGTTTCACTCGATAAACTCAATCAATATCAGCCACAAACCACATTGATTGGTTTAATTCCGAGAAAAAAACATTGCAATGAATAAAGGTATCAATGTTTGATATCATAATCCATTGATGCGTACTACCGTATGTGCACTTATCGTATTTGATTTGACAATTTATGTTTTTATTATAAATGTTTGATTGTGTTTGTTCAGCTAATTATTATTATCCGGTTCCTTTGTGAGCGCTGTCAGGTTTCCCGGTGGAGGCCCTGGTTTGGGGAAGAACGACGGAGGCGGATCTAAGGCAAAGCTTGCGAAAACTCCGAAATCTTCGGCCAAAGCAAAGACGTCAAAGGGAAAGCGTGCGGCTAGTGGAGGAAGTAACTCAACTCGCAGGATCATCACTGACACCTATAGTGCACAAGTGCTGATATCTGATTTTGTGGTGTCTTGCCTTCTGCCAACTGCAAAGTTTTTTTTTTTAACTGGGTTGTTGTTTTTTTTCTGTGACTTTTTGAAACACTATGTCAATGATGTGATGTGTGATTGAGATTGTAACGATAAATTCACTATAAATGGGAAATATGTTGTGCAATATATTGTCAGGTAACGCAGCAATAAATTAACCGACTTCCTGTTTCACCACTTGATTCGATACCGTGCGCTTATCAGGACTGTCACGTTTGTGACTGGTTGCACGCTGCTGATGATACGTGGTTATCTCGTGACATGTACCAGTCAGAGAAGCGGAGCAGACTTTTCAGCACCCTCTGTTTTGCCACTGGATGGTTGCCAGAAGATGCCAAAATATCGTTACTTGCTGACTATTTTATAAAGTATTTTTTTGTTTCGTGTAAATACGTGACCAACATGCAGTAATCATGTCTGTAATTTAAGGTTGTCGAACACTTACCTTGATGTATATAGTGATGTTGTTTCTACGGTGTTATGTATTCAAACATGTCTACTTGTTTATGGTTTGCACTCGCAATCTCAGGGAGCAAAAATCAGAGGTCCTGCAGGCCGCGAAGTCGCAGTACATTCGGCGGGGAAAGCCCGCAGAATCCACAGGTTGGTCTCCTTCCGAAATCCATGCCTATATGAAGTGGCAATTTCACGAATACAAATGTGGCCGTATTAGCAAGAGGAAACTCGGAGGATGGGGATGGTCACTGCCAAAGAAGTCATCTACAGGTCAGCCTGCAGAACTGCCTTCCGCGGTGACTGAGTTCTTGAGTGGTGATGGGAAACAACAAGGTAAGAAGAAACGCAGGCATTCCGAATCCTCATCAGCATCATCGCAACGGTCATCTCGCAGCAGTCGCAGCAAAGGGAAAGGCAAGCCGCAGTACAAGTTGGACTTTTGGTCGAATTCATTGAATTTTTAGAACATGCAATGGCATCAGGCAAACAAATGCTGTTTTGTTTTCTTAGTCATTCAATTATGCAATGTGTTTCCCCAATCCGATCTGTGGAACCAACACTAAACATAACAGTGTATGGCCATATATGGCAATCATTTGCAGTATTCAAGTTTTGCAATGAAATTCACACGGCAATACGTAACATACTTACATATGCGTGCAAAGTCGATCAACAATTAAACATTAATTCATTGAGTGCTGAATTTCGTGTGCTTGTTCGTTTGTTGTCATCTTTAAACCAAATTATTTGATGTGCTCTGATGTGCTGCGAATGGTTGCCGATTATTTATGGCACATGACATGACTGATTTCAACTGAGGACGATCGGTATGGTCGCACTTACCTGGTTGAGATCGGCACCGGCAAGTCGGTCAAATTGGCAAAATCAAAGGTTGACTACGTGATTTACCAGCACAAAGGGAAACATTGTGTCGCTGCTGGGGAACATGATGAAAACCCTGAGTATTGCAGTGAAGTCATCGCTGTGAAACATGGACATGACAACGAACCACTCAAAGACAAGAAGTCGGAGAAGCAGAAGGAGCGGAAGATCAAGTCGGAAGAAAGGAAGTCTCTAGAAAAGAAGAGAGCCAAAACAGATGAAGAATCAAAGTCCAAGAGTAGATCTGATGAAAAGAAGACCAAGAGTAGATCTGAAGAAAAGAAGACCAAGAGGGCCAAGAGTAGATCTGAAGAAAAGAAGACCAAGAGGACCAAGAGTAGATCTGAAGAAAAGAAGACCAAGAGTAGATCTGAAGAAAAGAAGACCAAGAGTAGATCCGAAGAAAAGAAGACCAAGAGTAGATCCGAAGAAAAGAAGACCAAGAGTAGATCCGAAGAAAAGAAGACCAAGAAAGTGAGAGAGGATTCCAAAAACGACCGTCCAAAGGGGTCCAGATCCAGAAGTGTGAAGCGCAGGTGCACTGCCAAAACATCACCAGAGACAGCCAAGCTCACCCCTCGCAAGAAGCAGCCCGCAGCGCTGAAGGGAATGAAAGGCAGGGTTTCGATGGGGGGTTCGATTAGTGTTTACATGTTTTTCCGTGACCATAGTCGTTTTATTACAGCTATTCATGTTTTCGTTTTTGTTGTTGGACATCCATCACACTTAGACTGAATCAGAAATCAGAAGGAATTATTCATAATAATCATACACTTGCGAATTGCGTTTGATCACCCCGGCAGGACAGCACGCTTCTTCGTCGAGCAGAAGTCGCAGCAAGTCAGTAGCAGATCGGGACTTGAGCCAGGAGTTCAGTCAGCCGAAGGAATCTGACTCTGTTGGTTCGTTTGATGATAAGGATTTTGAGTCACCAAAGGAACCCGAATTGGAACCACCACGCATTGAGACAGATTCAAAGGGACACTCTTTCCTTGTGTCTGAAATGGATGGAAAACAAATGAAGTTACCTGGGAATGAGACATGGGAGATCAAGCGTGAAAAGAATGAACAAGGCGATGAGAGCTTTGTTCTGGTATGCACATCCCGGCCCGCAATTTCAAAGCGTACTGTGACCAGGGCATTGGCATCTGGAAAGGCAGAGGCTTTCGTGAAGAAACCGGCAGAAGGACCCCAGGTAGGCCAGACGAATCAGAAGAACAACGAGGAGGAAGAAGAACGGCAGCGTAAAGAACCTGAGCAGAAGTCCAAGGAGGAGGAAGAAGAACGGAAGCGTAAAGAAGCTGAGCAGAAGTCCAAGGAGGAGGAAGAAGAACGGAAGCGTAAAGAAACTGAGCAGAAGTCCAAGGAGGAGGAAGACGAACGGAAGCGTAAAGAAACTGAGCAGAAGATCAAGGAGGAGGAAGAAGAACGGCAGCGTAAAGAACCTGAGCAGAAGATCAAGGAGGAGGAAGAAGAACGGAAGCGTAAAGAAGCGCAGCAGAAGATCAAGTCGGAGGAAGAAGAAAAGAAGCGTAAAGAAGCACAGCAAAAGATCAAGGAGGAGGAAGAAGAACAGAAGCGCAAAGACGAGAAGAAGAAGAAGGAGGCAGAAGCTCAGAAGCGGAAAGAAGAAGAGAAGAACAAGGAGGCAGAAGCTCAGAAGCGGAAAGAAGAAGAGAGAAAACGCAAGGATGACGAGAAGAAGAAGAGGCCTAAGTCAGCTTCAAAGAGCTCTGGTGGAACCCGGTCTGATCAATTGGTCGAGGAGTGAATGCATCTAGCCGACATTTGTTTTTTTTGCAATGCCACAAGGTTTGTTTATGAGTTTGCGCAACCGGACTCGAGTTCAAGATGTGTTTGACCAGGTTGTTCAATGACTCAGATGCTTTGAGATTCAAGTCAAACACAACATATAGTACATTCAATATCATACAGGTTAGAACACACAAGAATTGACACTTGTACATTACATGTTGTATGTAACTGTTTTATTGTTTTTGTTGTTGGTGCGGTATGGTGTGGTGTGTGTCTTGTTGTGATTGAATGTGATTGAACAGGTTGGCCGTGGTCGGCTACGTTTTTTTTTGCGTGCTTTATTTATTGGTTTGGTTGTTCGTGTTTTTTTTGGTGTTGGCATGTGTTTTTTCTTGTTTTTGATTTGTTATTTGTGTTTGTTTGTGTGTTTGTTTGTTTGTTTTTTTTGTTTGTCGCAAGTTTTTTTTTGTGATATGTTGGGTGTTTTTTTCCACCAAGCTAATTCTGCTTATTTTGGCCTTATTTTGGTCTTATTTTGGCCTTATTTTGGTCTTATTTTGGCCTTATTTTTGGACTTGTTTTTTTCCACCAAGTCTAATTCTGCTTATTTTGGTCTTATTTTGGTCTTATTTTGGTCTTATTTTGGCCTTATTTTGGCCTTATTTTGGACTTGTTTTTTCCACCAAGCTAATTCTGCTTATTTTGGTCTTATTTTGGCCTTATTTTGGTCTTATTTTGGCCTTATTTTGGTCTTATTTTGGCCTTGTTTCTGGTGAGCTTATTTTGGGCCTGTTTCTATTACTTACTGAGCTTATGTTTGCGCTTGTGTTGGAGTATTGCTTCTGCGGCGCTTGTTTTTTTCTGTTTATGACTCGCTTATTGTTTTTTGATATGTGACGATGCGTGTGTTTATTGTTTCTTAGTTTTTATTTTCTAAGATGACACTGACCCATCACCTTTTTAAACATACAAGCACACACCTAAACACATCACATCAACATACTTTGCAAGCACTGAATCTCATGTAGCAGTAACATGCTGTCAATTGATGTGTTTTGTGTTCCTTTGATTTTCTCAATGGATAAGAATGCCAACCATGGAATTTGCACCTGTAGCATGATGAACAGCTGTAACATGTGTTTAAGTCAATGGTAGAATTATGCACACTGTTTTCTTACTTGACTGGTTACTGTCTTTGTCTGTCAGTGTGACTACATTACACAAATACTTGCTTTACTACTACATAAAAAAAACTACTATATGACACTCGGCGTGTTTTCCAGGACACACACATAATGAATAGTGTAACCGAGAGGACTGATGATGTGCAAATATTTCAAAAGATAAACATTCGTTTTGCATCACTTTGTCCATCCAAGTGGCAATGCACGCGATTGGCTGCCAGTGGTGCCAGTGGGACACACGCCAAGATCACATGCCTTCAGACTTCAACACCGTGGCATGGGATTGAGTCTGGCTGGGAAATGCACGGTCAATTTGGTGTATTATGTAAACCGGTAGTAGCAAAAAAAAACTGATTGACTTGAACATTGTTCTTTTGGGAAGCGTATTTTTCTCAAGACAATTCAATTGATCATGCAGCTAGACTCTGCAAAAATCCTGCTGGAGGAAATGCGGTGTAAACAAACATTCCGTGTGAGTCGTGTTTTTGTCCTGAGGCACCACCAGGCGCCACCCAATTTCAAGAAGCACACTTTCACTTGAAAGATGAGGGGGTGAAAAGAATCATCGTATACACACCAGATCTTTGATTATATCATATTATATCTATAATTAGAAGTACCCGTGTGGTAATTCTTTCTGAAACCGGAAACGAAAGGCAGATATGTTGCATGACTTCACCATTATTGGTTCATGCTTTATTTGATTTCAGCTAGACGTTTTACTACCTAGAAACATACACCAAGAGAAATTTTACGAATCCATTAGTCCAAACCAATGAGTCAATATCTATTCTATTGGATAGATGTTTTTTTTCTCATTTGAAGATGCCGCCGCCAACTCCCCTTCACTGAGCTCGTGAAAGGTGTACCGTTGTTTGTATTGTTGGCCCAATTTGTCCTAAAAGAACACAATGTTGATTGATCCCATAGTCCTGTTGATTATGTCAATGTCCTGGATCATCGTCAGAGCCGTATCCTTTGTTTGTTTTTAATGAAGTGTTTTCAACGGCAAGTAACACACCAAATAAGGGAATTGATAGGGCCACATGCAGCCACTACTTTGCGAGAAGGATCGTCGTCTACGTCAGACACAAGTCTCGCACAAAAAAAAAGGCGGCATATACAGTCAGTTTTGATAATTCCATTGTTAGTTAGTGTTGCGTTTTTTTCCCAGAAGCTTGTCACTTGATTGATTCACTTGTCATTTACGGTAAGGAAACAATCGAGACTGTTCTGAACTCGCAAGTATTCGATTGTAGGTGTTTCCGTTTTTTACAACTTTGATTGATTCTGGACGTGCATTGAGTCATCGAAGTTGATCGATCGTTTCAGTTTCAATGAATGTCGCTTGATACATATTTCATGTGTCATGCGTAGCCATTCCTGGAGGAAACAGAAAAAAAAACAAGGTTCCCGCCGGCACCCGACCTGCAATCTAGATTCGCCAATGAGCATGTCGAAGCAGCACGTGATTGTTCGTGGACCTGGCAGCGGCAGCACACATGGCAGACGAGTTCTAGCTCGCAGGGTTTCTGAGGGGTTGATGGTTGACGTGGGAAACCAATCTCAGTCGACCATACCCCGACAGGCGCCATTCCTTTCCAACATGTCACCTCGTGCCCCTGTGATTAAACGAGCTACACCTGCTATGACCACTACATCATCATACACATCAATTGCCAGCAATGTGCAATCGGAATCCAGTAACACTGTCGAGGTCAAGGTGAACATTTCTGTGACTGACAATGTGAATGCAGGCAATCCTGATCGCAAAGGTTTGATGACTTACAAGAAGACTAGTGATAGCAAGGGTCATAGCAATCATGATAAGAGTGATGACCCTGATGTGCAAGACCTCACCACCCGGTTCCAGAAGCTTTCTCTCGGCTCTACTAAGCACGAAAAAGCTCACCCAGTATTTTCACATGACTACTTCTTCGTGTAAGTCCAAAATGGATTGTATGAAGAAGGGAGTGGTGAAAGCCTCGTTGAAACAATCCAACAAGGAAAATTTGAAACCTGTGTTCGGTAACAAGGGATCCATCGTGTGACCCCATTGAAGATCCCTATTGTTTAGCAACAGGGACAAGGGGAGTTGTTTTGACTTTTGGCCTTCGAATAATCATTAGCGGGTATTATCTCAAAAAAAAACTGGTAATAATACTGCATTGTGACGACTTGTTTCCCCTCACTTGTAGCCATGATTTGTTTCAGAGCAGCGGCTGTGGGATTCCTGCCTGAGACACATGTGCTTCGACCATTTTCGGGGCGTTTCCGCTCGATTATGGCAGTCCTTAGTTTGACGTAGTTCCAGGCGTTGCTTTGTCTTTTGTACAGATGTATTTAGCGCCCAATTATGGAGAGATAGACTGGCTAAGCTACACTTACACTGCATTGGTTCAATCGTGCAGCGTGTACTTAGCAAAATGGAACATTAAAACGGAAAAAAAACACACGTCGGCGCCACGATTGCATATCAGTGTTTACCCAGCGATATCACATTAGAATATGTATCCAGTATGTTACGTGGAGTTGAACATATATTCAGTAACATCACTGATTTTTAATGAGCAGCATCAACGCATTTCATCGCATGTTGTTAAGAGTCATGCCCCGTTGTGGCGACTGGCTTACTCATGATCAGGTTATGCCAAAAGCAGTGGCTGCAGTACTTTCTGGGGATGTTCCTGACATTTTCAGGTTCTGATGGGGTGTTTCGACGTGGGATTGTTGAATTTTAATGGCGTGACATGTAGCCAACGTTGAATTGAATTTGTTCATTGTTTTTTTGAGTGGTATTCTCGCTGCTACTGTTGACACAAAAAAAACATTAGACCAAAAAAAGGATCCACGTATACCATGCACGGTGTGTTTTGTTCATCCGTCAAAGCTGTGTTTGCAGGCCTACTTTGCCAAAGCGAGAGTCAACATGCTTCTTTGTTGTGGCCCCAGCGTTTGCGTTGGAATCTAGGGATCTATATGTACTGGGATCCCGCAGTGTATACGTTTTGGATTTGCGAACAGAAATCAATGTCCGGAGCCAATCATCGTTGATTAATTGACAAAATGTACAGTACATCAATTGGTGGATTGGCTGAAATCTGATGAACGAATCTAACCACCAACCGCAACATCAAAAAATAACAATAATATGTCAGTTTACCAAATTTGACAATTTGCAAACATGAAACGATGTTTCGTCACTGAAGCCTTCAAAAAAAAACAGTACTAACAAAATCAGGAAGACTAGTAAAGGTTTGTCAGACGTGCTGCCTTGTCTTCCTGGACCTCATGCATGCGTCAGGTGTTCCTACGGGCGATCAACCATGCATTGCAGCTCATTACAGGGCACACCTTGGACTGGTTTATCCCTAACTGGGCACGCCCAACCAGAGATAACCTGAGAGGCACTGAGGCAATGCTGAATGCAACCGTGGAGCCGGTTCACAGCTGGCGCATGTTGAAATTCGTGAGCGACGAGGAGGGCCTGCAAACCCGGGCAATGCACTTTTTGTTTAGCTATGCCGGTTTGAGAGGTGCACTGTGTCCAGAAATTTCACATCCAAAGTGGAATTGCTTCAAGAGAGCGTGTCAGTCATCTGGCATGCAATACGATTTATTACGATTGACAATCGCAGCCAATTACAGTCACGGTACCAAGATTACCGGAGATCGTGTTGGTTCACGGAAAGCCTATCTTCAAAGTTTCCTTCGCAAGCAATCTCCACAGTACTTTCTGGATTTAAGAGACGAAATCCTACTGGATCGGGGGATGGGCACTGAAATGGATATGGACTTTGATGCACAACTCCTATTGGAGGAATTTATGACGTGTCCATCAATTGTTCGCAAAGGTCCATTTGACGCTAGCTTGAATTGTTTTGCTAAATGTGGATTATTGTAATTCAACATGGTGTTTTTTTTCGATTGAGAATACGCAAGTGCAGTCACACCACATTCACCCAAGAAAAAACGTCGCACCTCACCACTAAAGTGTTTCACTGCACCATTTGATGGTGATGCTGAGATTAACCTGCAATGCAAGCCGCTGAAGTTGTGTTTGTTTTGTTTTTTTTTGAAAGGGCCACTCACTAAACAAATTCACGTATTCACATTTTTGCACTATGTGACTGTGATCGCCTGTACGTGTGTTTGAGGTAAAGAACAAGAGCTGGTTTGGCATCTTGAATGCGCTGACTCTCATGCTGGGAGACTGGGCTATTTTGCGAGAAGCTTCCATAGCCATCATGCAGGAATCTCATGGAACAGATTCTTGTCGTACAAGAAACTTACATAATTGAGAAGGGTTGGGCTGATAATATGATTCGTCAAATGAAAACAATGGTTATAAGTCATATTGCGGAGCAATTGTTGCGGTGATCTTGAAGGATTGTTCTTGAAAAAAAAACGCCCCACCTCCAAAACCATCATCCAGTCTTAAGGGAATGAAAGAGTATTTGTCAAAACGCATTTTCTTTGTTTGTTCCTCGGGTTTCCTAATCTGAATTTCAGCAACAAAAGGCTTATAATACTTATGTAATCCATGTTAACCTACAGCAAAACAAACAGTGTTCGACATGGTGTGCTTTCTCAACCACTCTGACATTATGACGTGGCCGCTCGTGGCCAATCAATCATTGAAACTGATCCATCGAGAACCTACCCCAAACCGCCCCAAATCACTATTATTGAAATAACAACCCTACTTAGACCTGGTTATTGTTCATGCATATGACGATACCTTTTGTTCTGGGCAAACAAATGCAACCACTTCAAACGTATGAAATATAAATCAGCAATCAGAAAAAAGACTATATATACAACAAAAAACCTACATACAAACACACACCACAATAATGGGTCAACATAACATGTGTCTTTATGATTTGGATGCCTTATTACCAAACAATCATCAACAAATGACAAATGAATGGACTGACTGAGAACCTCATGTGTTTTTTTCTGACTCCGTTTGGAAGAATCCAGTGTAGTTAGAGTATCAATGCAATCGCTTTTTGATATCTCTCTTTTTTTCACTTTTTGGTATATACATACATGTATCCACAGTTACAAGTGTGCGATCGCTGTTGTTTTGTTCAACAACGAGAAACCCGGACTTGCAGAGATATTGGAACGTGAATGCTATCGTAAATTTGTGTTTTTTTGAATGTCGTTAAAATTTCTTGAGACACCTTTTCTTGTTTTCAGTATTCTATAGTTAAACAAAAGAAACAAAAAACACCCCAAAAAAAACCAAGGTTGATGATGACAACTTCGACGACACGGAACCTTCTGATGTCCCTGATGAGCCTGACGATGATGCAATGGATGCCGATGCGGGCCCAGCGGCCAGCGGTGCTTCCTGCGCGGTTGGTCCGGCTGGAGATAGCAGTGCTGCCATGACCAAAAGCCAGCTTTTCAGCGCTTACAAAAGTGCTGGCCCTCACAAAATGTATATGGACATCATGGGCGATGATGATTTGAGAGCGGCTGCAGAAATTTTGACACATGTTACGCGCCCGCTGCATGAGCAATACCGAAACGATTTGCACAGTCAAAAGGATGGCTTTGATCCAATGCTGGAATGGGCCGCCCGCAGATCATTGGCCTCTACGCAAGAAACGGTGATTCAGATTTTTCAAGCACAGGCATCCAGACAATTGTTTCAGGCATTGCGCTTGCCTCATTGTAGTCCACCAGTGGACTATGATTTGAGTTTACTGCATGATGACATCACAATTACGGAAAAAGCAGTGAAGTTTGCCACGCATTTGTCATCCAACTACGGATGGTCAGAGATGTTGCATCACTATACACTGCCACTGGCGGCGACATCATTGATAGCAAGGAATCGTACAGATCGAGAACGGGGCATGCGACATTTGAAGCGTCTTGTCAATGCCATCGCCGCTGCAGAAGATGCAGTGCATGAGAACGCTTCACTACAAGCGGTACTTGCCGATCTTGCTTTTCCAGATGAGGCCATGGCTAGAGAAATCATGTGTTTGTTGCTGCAAGCAAATTTTTCGCTCGATGCAGTGGAGACACAGGAAGTTCAGGAGGCAATGCGCAAGTTTTGTTTGGGCACGTCCAGCACGAAGGAACTTCTTGAATCAACCTTTGCTCACTTGTCCTATTGTGTGAGCGCATCGAACAAGAACAAGGTCATAGCCCCGAGTTTACTTTGGCTATATTGCAGCAGCTCACCTTATGTTAAGGAGTCTGGTCTGATGCAGAACATTCCTACCCAGCAAGATTGGGTACGTTGGATCTCAACATATGGGAATGCAAAGTCTGAAATGATGCTACGATACAACAAGTCGTTCCAGGCAGCAGCAACACCCTTACCCGATGCACCGGACGTACAACTGCCCAAGACCGCAAAAGGCATCGCCAAATCGAAATGGCGTCTAGCGGGACCTGCATCTCACTACAAGGCTTCGGCGGCCGCAGCGTTCTTAATGCACGATGTGAGACACAACTTCCAAAACTGCGCTGACGCTTGGTCAGGTGTGGGCCATGCTTTGCCCAAAAAAAGATAGCCACCGTATTGTATAATTGTTTTATGATGTTTTATGTAGTTTTTGTTTCAAGTTACGAGTATGACGGTATATAATATATAGATACATAGCATGTATGGTAGCTACAGTTTGTTATTACCACGATATTTTTTTGGGCGTTGGTGGTGTTGCAAACAAAGAATCATCATCATTTTCCTTTCATGTGGCAACCCCGTCAGGTGTTCTCCTCACGAGGGGGCTGATCGTTCAAAAAGATGATACAGGTGATTACTATGTCAGTTTGGGTTTCCATGGGTGGTGTGCCATAGCCATTTTGATGAAGAAAGTGGTCGTGGGTGATCAGGACCCTAACTGTTTAACACAGCAATGCAGCTAGAAATCAAACAGTTCAAATGTACCTGACGTGCATGTAATGATATTTGTTTGTTTGAAACATCCACAAATGTATCATGTAACTGTATTGCTTGTTTCATTTGACTCATATTCAACAACATTTCTTAATATTACAGAAAAACCTCTGGGATAAACTGAACAGTCGATTTGTTGTGTACCGAAGAGTTCATGTTGATGTAACATGACCTGAGTTCTGTGTTAAAGTACTGTCCTTTTGGCAACCTGTTCATCGAACCGAAGGAATACCTCCTGTTTGATATGACGAGAAAGAAGTTGGACGTCCTATTCAACTACACGTTCGATGAAGATTGCCCGTGGAAACATATTCCTGTTCGGATTCTCCCACCAGCCTGCTTGCCATTGGCAATTTCTCACAAGGTCAGCAGCGCCTATCAAATCACTGGAGCCAGCGAGTGGATTTTGAAGGGAAGCATGAAGGCAGGTGTAGATATTTCTATGCCACATCTCAGAACCATTTGCAGACAATTGAACGTGACATTACCTGGAAAACTTTGTGGGTCTGGCAAGAATGGTGCCCTAAAAAAGCGTGACTTTGTTCGAAGCCTTATTCAACACGTGTTCCCTGGATGTTCTGATGATTTCTTCAAAGACATATATGCTTTGATGCTCAATCTGAAATCAGCCAACATTGACCTCAATGTATTGGCAATGGTGTCAGAATTGGACTGTGAAAACCAGGAAGCATTCAAGAAGTTGAAGGAACACGCTATGCAGGAACTGGAGGCTCAAGTGTTCGGAAAAGGTAAACTGGCAGGATTGGAAGCTGCAGCATCTTCAGTCGACGAGGAAAAAAAAGCTGCAATGTCTGCAGTCTTAGCCAACGGGAAAGACAAAGCCGAACGCATCAAACGAAAAGAAGCAAAGAAAGAAGTTGCCGAACACATGCGACAGTGGGGGTTGACCCCGCCTGCACTCAAGGAATTGTTGCCAGGCGCTGGCGCCATAGCTGGTGTCTTTTGGATGCGTTGGCATCCAGCAAAACATTGGTGGCGGGTTACCTACCCAACAGGTGCCTTGACGATTTTGATTGTTTTTTTGTTTGTCCAGAAGTTATTCAAAACAATACAGGACATGTTAAAAATTAATCATGCGTGTGTTCTAAACAAAAACAATTGAGCCTAGTTAGTAGCTACAAATCAAACACTTTGTCGCTACATGCGTGGTTTGACTGATTCTTGTGACCCACTACATCCCACAACTGCTTTCTGATCACTTGATGATGATACTGACCAATGACCTGTTGATGACACTTTTACTTCAGTGTTCATCAGTCTGTACCGGCGGCGCATGATTTGTTTTGTGTATTTTCAAAAGGTTGTTGGGAAAAAGTGTTTTACAAAATCACCTCCCATGAGTAAAAAAAAGGGTAATCGATCAAACACCCCGTCAAAAGGGAGCACCATGGTACCCTTCACACAAGAAACAAGTTTGAGGTTTTTTTTGGTGGTTACCTGGTATGTTTGTGTTCTTGATCGACCATTGCCGCCGCTAAGACATGAGTACGCAAACGCAAAGCTGCCAAAGACAATTTCCGACCAATACATGCCCGGATGCCAACACTGCGCTGAGAACAGTGCTGGAATTTGCATATGCAAGATGGAACGCGCTGAACCCATCACAGCAGTATGATATGCACCTCCTCTGAACTAATAATGTTGTTTAGAATTTGCCCTGACACTGGCTGTGATTTAGGGACGTGGGGTTACAGTACCTAGACTTAGGAGACAATTACAATTACCAAGGTGGCGAAATTACTTGGATTGGAACTATATGATGTGGAAACAGGAGTCATCATTGGTGTTTTTTTCCAGCTGCGTATTTTCACGACAATAAAAGCATTGAAAGAAGAGGCATCAACAAAAAAACATAGTCAAATGTATGCTCTTCTTTTTTTGTCGGATTCAATATTGGAGTCTTCATAGAAAATCAATGGGTGTTTTTTTCCCTTTTAATATACTTCTCCTGAAACCCAGCTACACTACACAAGGCCATCCAATGAAGTGCTCACGCGGCACATTGCGACCCTGAATTTGGATGAATGACAGCAGAACGTTGTGGAGTAACAATGCGGCCCTCAAAATGAGGTACGACAAACAGTACTGTTGTGAATGAAAAAGATTCACAACAACAACAGCACCAGTATCACCACGAAGTGGTGTTACATAAAAAAGGCATGTTTTCTTTTTTTTTCGCAGCCCTCAAACGAGGAACGACGGCACAGGACAATGAAGACTCGACAAGACAATGATTTTTTTCTTGGAGAGCAAAACATGCGGTTGACGTTGAGCAGGCACACGAACGGCAGATATGACACTGTGGCGTTGATAATTTAACACTCAATATATTGTGCGTAAGTACGATGAGAGTGATGATGGTGAGGATGATGATGACAATGATGATGACAGTGACGATGACGGAGAGGATGACGATGACGATGATGACGATGAGGATGAGGATGATGATGATGATGAGGATGATGATGATGGTGATGATGATGATGATGATGATGATGATGACAAGGATGACGGCGACGATGACGATGATGGTGATGATGCCGATGATGACGACATTGCCTGCGACAGTGATGATGACGATGACGATGCTGATATTATATTTTGATGCTGACAACAATGACGACATTGAATTGATGATGAACCTACCAGAAAGAAAAAAAACAGAACGTACATGAAGAACCGTGTTTGATGTGCTTCCAATCTCATATGCAGTGTTCCGTTCACGCAAATTTTTGGACATGACATGGTAAAAAGACAATGTTTCTTTAATGATCAGTTTGAATCATTGAATGTGTGTTGAAAATTTTGAATTCGTCGGGTATTGACTCAAAACGAAATCTATTTCTCAGGCAACGAAGTTTTGAACTATGAGTCTTTCATTCATCGTCATCCTTGTGTTTTTTTGGTTTCAGCCCAAAACCACCTCCAAACATGAATTACTCAAGTGGACCAGTGGATTACCCCTCCCAACTGAGTGGATTTTCATGGAAAAAGATGGAAACGCTTATTTTGGTGTTATTTTGGTCTTATTTTCCAGTTTCAGGAATAAGGCAGGAATAAGTAAATCCTGAAGGGGGGGTGGCCAACGGGGGGGTGTTATTAGACAAAGGCAAGCGAAGTACGACATGTTCATCCTTGGGCATTGGGCTGTGCATAAAGGCGTGCGCNTTTCCAGTTTCAGGAATAAGGCAGGAATAAGTAAATCCTGAAGGGGGGGTGGCCAACGGGGGGGTGACATGCAATCTCATGACAATATCTTTCCAAATAGCTTTGAGCCAGTGATTCGCCAACAAAGAGTGTTCCCACATACCGGATTTGGTTTGCTGCTCATGTCTTGAAATGATGTCAAGTGGACATGTAAACCATGAAGTTTAGATACAGAGATCAGAAGGAGACGAGATCTTCGAGTGAACGTTTTTGGTTGGGGTAAGTCTCACAGTTGAGTTCCAGTGTTCAAGAATGATTTGGCAGCTGGGACAAGGTACCCTTCCAGGGAACTAACATAGCCCGACCTGGGGAAATGGAAAATCATCTTCAAAAGTATCGGGATATGTTAGTTCCCAGGAGGGTGGTGCCAGGGATTCATGTTATTGCAACAGTATGTTTTTTTCGCGTTTCCCAAAGGAATGGAAACACGAGAGTAAGAAGCGGTGAGAGGGTAATGAGTGTTTCTTTCCCTGCGCTACGTGGAGAGCTCCTTCTGGAATCCCAAGCCAATCACTGGGTATACTCATAGGATCCATGTATGGCATAGTTTCCTACATTTATTATAAAGACATTTAAAAATCAACCAAATGTAGGCAGATATACCATACATGGATCCAGTATGGATCCTATGCGATACAGAATGATTGAGTGGTATATTTCTAGTGATACAGTGTTGTCATGTCTAAGGCATCTCTTTGCAAGAGCTTGGTTATTTTTGCTTTGAGAAGGGAGACAAACTTGGGCTTCTCTTCAGAACATTTGAGAACCCTTTTCAGACAAATCTGGCATAGGCCCGACGATGCAGTATACCCCAGAAGGACAATACGTTGGACTTTTGTCGTGACCCATAAGGGAGGATCATTCGTCAACCCAAAAGGGTTGCAGTTTTCAGAATGATTCGATGTTCACGGTGTATGTCTTTTTGGCAGGGTGAAACTTCAACCTTTTCAAGTGAAACATGTCCCATGGTCTAAACTAACTTTGCTGTATTTGTCTTTAATGACGGGCATATCATCTCCATTGCAAACGATCCCACCATGAGAAATAATTAAACCAGTGAGCCCGAAATGGAGCGAGAAGCAATATGATTCGGCTAGTTTGCATGAATATATGATATATTTTCCTACTAAATTAAGGATTTGGGAGCAGCACAATCCTCAAAAAATACTTGGCAGTATTTTGTAGTTTCTATATCTTCCACGTGTGGTTTTTTGTTTGGTTTCATTGGACTAACTATGGGTCCGAAACTTTCCCTTTTTGTTGTGCCGGGTTCCCAACCCCCACCATTGGGACCCCTCCGTGAGGTGATGATCATGCTGCTCCTACGGCGCTGCTTCGTTGCGGCGCACGGGGGAAGCGAAGCAAAAAACCCAAAGGACCTGGAAGCCGTGGAGCTGGAGGACGTGAAGCCGCAGCTGGTGCTTCAAGCATCTTGGAGTTCCAACGCAGTTCTTGGATCTTCCTGGGTGGGAGGGTTTGGCCTGGAAGGTGATCGTCCGATCAATGGCGAAAAATTATAACCTAAATTCTAAATGAAGGATGAGTTGGGGTAAGAAAATAAGCCGCTGAAATAGGGCAGTTGAGCAATTAAAAAAAGGGCCCCTTCTTGTTCTTCTTCTTCTTGTTGTTGTTGTTGTTGTCGTTGTTGTTGTTGTTGTTGTTGTTGTTGTTGTGGGGATTTGGTAGGGATGATATATAGTTCCTACCCACTTTTTGTTGGGGAGTGTTTCCTCTACCATGAATAAGGACCCCTATTAAACAAGCAGTTCTTGGATGCTCTGTTGGGTTTGTTAGGATCAATGGTGATCGGATCAACGGTTTATTTGACCTACTTATAAATGGGGTATTAATTGGGGTGAAAATAACCCACTGATGGAAATCACCTTTGACCCTAACTTCCAGCGGGACATCCTAGTTGTGTTCAAGGCTAAAGTGTGTCGGATGTGTCTCCCCCCACCATTTTTCCTTTGTTGGTGCGTCTAAGAAAGAAAAAATGAGAGTCGCAAAAATTTGTCTGAAAAAAAAGGTGACATCAGGAAACTAAGGATGATTTGTTCGGGAAGTTGTTTGTTGTCCCCCTAATTTTGAGAGACGGCCAAGCACTTGTTGAAGATCTCTTTCGTAATCTTGCTTTTGGGAGGTTGAGGTCGTTAGGGGAAAGGTGTTGAAGTCGGTTGGCGACGTGTTTGGCCAACAGAAGGAATTTCTGTATCAACTTCAGGGACAAAAGTCTGAGACATGTGACAATTTGCATTCACCATGCAGGGGGCATGAATAGGAACTTGCTCTTGCAGAGATAAGTATGGCATTTTTTCATTAGGTGTCTCAGCAGAAGACTGTAAGTTAGCTTAGCATGAAGAGACCTTTGATTGTCAGGTGCTGAAAGCACTCTAGTTCCATCTCATATGACTTTTGTTTGGTGGTGGTATCACAATGGAAACATTGAGCTAAACTGACTGAAACGAATTGGGTAGAGAAAATTGGGATTTCTTCATACAATGTATTTAGAATTTATATGAGTTCTCTCATTTTATTTTGCCTCGCCATGGTTTTGAGGTGGGCTTCATCATTTTCATCAGCATCTCCAAGTTTTTCGCTGCTTGGTGTTGATGGCCTTGCTGGGGGATTTCACTAGACCTGCGTGTTTTTTGGAACCTGGCCATTTTGGTTGGTCAAATTGTTTGGTTGGGGGACATGGTCCGAAAATCTGATTTCTATTGACGTCTTGTGAATCCGTATGGAAGAAGTGGGAACATTCAATGGGCAATTCATCCCCTTTAGTTCGTTTTTCATAGTACTACCCTCTGGCAAAACATTGGCAATTGATATATACATTCTGTTGCTCCCCTCCAAATAATAGTGGTAAATGCAGGTAAATTGGGATCCCTACCTTTCAAAAAAATGTCATCCTAGTGGTGATGAACCAGCATCCTGGGAGGGGACACTCACATCACAAGAGATGGATCTGGTCATCCAGATGGATGTTTCAGCCATGCAACCACCGGGCAACAGGGGTAATGGTGTGTCCCATGTTGATTTGGCTCCAGACATTTGACGGAATGGCCATTGGTGCCCACTACGATGTGTAAAGAATGTCTTTGAAAATCCGTGATCCCTCCCGAAATAGCGATCAATGTTGTAGAAAAAACAGCTAATAGAATCTGTTGGTACATAGTAACAACATGATTCAGAATCAAATTCAGCAAACAATGTAATAGCTTCATTAGGAAATGTTGCATCCCTCCCCCAACCAATCTGGGCTAAAGATTCGATCCACAGTTGCTGCATCACCTGAGGTGAACTATGCTCCCTGGTTGTGTGAAGCGTCCTGCGCTGTGTTGATCCTCCACTTGCTGTGGATCATGGTCACTCCTCAGAGTTCGCCACCACCCACAACGATAGAGGCGCCCTTGGGCCCATGGTGCCAGCAAGATGAATGGGTCGGTTATAGTGTGGAAGAAATCATCCAGTGGAGATCTGTGACATGAAAAAAGTGGAACACTATTGATATCAAGAGTGATACATGATTTCATGAAATGACTCGAGAGTATTTACAGGTAAGGCTAGAAAAGAGGTATAGACGGGTACAGATAGGTCTAAATCTTACTATCATTAATCATTACAAGCCCCCAGATGTGGTTTGAGTCATGAAAGATATGGAAACACCTGTCACCTATGTAGACAAAAAGTTGAAAAATTACCAGTGTAATTTATACTCCCTAAAACCACCAGTTCTCCTTTGAAAATAGGCCTAAACGCCCCAGAAGGAAGCCGGACAACCAGTTCTCAGGGCTGAACTCGCTGTTAGTTTCAGGGAGGGTAGGCAAGAAAAAGGCTCGAAAACGGAGGCAAGTTGCGAATGTTTGTTTCTCCAATCAATACTCAGTCGATCACAGAGATTTTTCGGATCCTGTCTCAAGAGGATATACTACTATGACATCTGGAAATATGACCAACAAATATATATATATATATATATTTGCATATATAGATTCACATCTACAATTTCTATACACATATGTATAATATGTTTATGTGTATACACTGCATTGTGTATATATATATATTGTACAATTGTACATCTGTACACTGTATACACCATATGTTCTTGCCCTAGGCGCCCGCAAAAGCCAAGACCAAGCCTTCTGCGCCACGAGACCACGACAGCGTTGCGGTCCCGGCGGCCCCGCCAGCAGCGGAGAAGGTAGGTCCCAAGGTGCAGAAGTTTCGTCAACGGCGGTTTTTGCAGGAGAAAGAGTGATGGGAAGTCATTATTTTGGTATATTTTAGTTTCACCCGTGTAATCTAATATACTGTAGCTGCTGGGGCCATTCTGACGATTGACCGACATAATTATTGGTTAAATCTTGGACATGTTCATCTAATTTTATTTGAGGGAAATCCAGGTTTGCGATAGTTTTTGCCAGATGATTTTTATTTCAATGGTCACACCCGGGAAGAAGGGGCTTGAGAGTAGGATGTTCATGTCAGAATGGATCATAGTGTTGATTTGATAGAAGTAGCGACCAACAGCATCCAACATGCATATGCAGGAAATCCTACAGAGGAAGATATAGTCAGTGAATGTTTGCTGTGAAACCACGGAACCGCATGTTGCAAGTTCCTCTCAACATTCAGGACGGTTTTTGAAATGCATGGATTCTTCGGGGGGAGGGGCCAGAGGACTTCACTGGAAATCCATGGAATTTTCGCTGCAAGGCAGTCGAGCCCAAAGGAAAGAAGCCTGGCGGCGTTTTAGATGTTTCCCTTTGGGCAGATTTGGAGGACGGATCCGGCTGGGAAAGTGGTGGAACAGTGGGTTCCAACGAAAGGGGAGATGCTGGGATGTGTTTTTTTCCAAAAATGATCCTGAAAGGAATGCTTTGGAAAAAAATGAAGATGTCAATTTTTAGAAGTATCAAATTGACTTTCAACATACTATTGTTTCATATTTTTCGAGTCAGAAGGTTTCCTTTAAAAGATGACAATGGTTAAGGCTAAGGGTTGATTCCAGTTTGAAGCTAGCCTTTGCAGATACTGTAGGTAGCGGGGACCAGGAACTTGGGCAACTAGTAGATCAAGATCCAGGGGCTCTCAAGAATCGAGTACCATAAAACAATTTGGTGTCCCTTCCCAGACCTATGGCATGTCTTTTTGTTGGGGTGTGTTTTCCTGTAAAAACTATGTCAGCAAACCATCGCGTCAGGAAGAGGATGAATTTCAAGAAGTCCTTGCTGCAAAGCTACAAAGTGAGGCGTGGAAGCGAGAATTGAAATTGGAATACTTGGAGGATCATCCCAGTTAGTAAGTGGTTAGTAACCATGGTTAATAAGTCGCCTATGTAGGGTTGTTCCCCTTCCAAATCCTTTCCAAATCACCAAAATGGCTTACAAATGGAGGTTACTAACCACTTACTAACTGGGTACCAAAAGACATCAAACAGCTTCACCCTAAACAAGCAGCAAATCGGAAAGGGAAATCCTTTGAACCAAACCTCCATTTTCGGATTCAAAATGTTCATTTTCCAGGATGTTGGTTTGGTTTGTTGATGATTACTGAGAAAGGCTGGTTAAACTTCACCCACTTGAAGTTGGTGACGGATGATCCATTATCTATTCACAGGATGTTATTGAATCCTGGGTAGTTTACCGGTTGTTTGATCCAATCAACTAGTGTCAAAGTTATCGGCGGGAAAGTTCATATCTATGGGACCACTGGACCAAATCCCTCGAAGACTTCCACCAGAAAATGAAGCATTATCGCGGAAGCAAGGTGATTATTCATTACCGTAACCCCCCCGGAAAATTAACACGTCCCCTAAAAAGGGACCAGTTTTAAAAGGAAAGAAGTCTTCCCAACCAGCATTTTTCAGGGGATATGTTGGTTTTGGGGGGAGTACATCTAATTGCTAACCTCCTTGATGTTTGACTGTTTCTCCTCTTTTGAGGGCCCTTTATATTCTGTCGAAGCGTACATTTCCTAAGCAAGCGTTGTTAAAATCGTGTTTCAGTCATACCACCGAATCATGACAGGATTTCGCAGGATTCACTTCTCAAAAGTTACGCGATTTGTGTAGGGTCCCACCTCGTTTCAGTTGTTTGAAGGACAGTTCGGGAAATTCATTGGGATTGTCGTTTTTGACGAAACACAAGTTTTGGTGGACAAGCTCAAAGATGCAAGATGAGAAATCTCTTTGTTGAGGTATTCTTCAAACATCAGCTGAGTGATTCTTTGTCGGATGTTACACCCAAAGATGATTTTTTGGTCCAAATCCAAGAATCTGTTGTGAGAATCATCGATTTGCTATCTGTGTTCATGTCCGAGGCTGTGCCATCGGCTGCCTCCAAAGCTGCACCACCAGTGGCACCAAAGGAAGAGGCTTCGCCAGTGAAGATGAACATGTCATACTGTTGATAGTTCAGAAATCCTGCACAACCTTTGAGAATAATAGAACCCCTTCAAAAACAATGGTATAAACTGCCAAGCTCAACTGGTGCAGGATTTTAAAAAAGTTTTCCCTATAGAGACCATGAAGGGTCCATGATTTGGATAGTGTTGGGGGATTGCAGGAGGATTCTTGAAGAGTATTCATGGTAGGGCTTGAACCTTTGTGATTTATGTTTATGTTGATGTTTTTCGCAGCTGAGGATACCAGGGCAGTAAAACTGCATTGATGCAAACAAGTCCCAAGTGTCAAGATTCTACCTACTTCAGCCTTTGTAGTTACAAATGAATCATTTCATTGATCCATCCATCCTATTCACTTCAGCTGTTACACATGAACTACGCAATAATCCTTAAAGTTTATTTGTTCGTAGTTATAGAAAGAAAGATGTTATATATATATACTATATATATATATAATATTCATTTTAGTTGTTATCAACCACTTTTTGTTGGTTGAACTGCTAGAAAAAAAAGAAGTCCTGGAAGCACCAAACATCCCGAAGGCGGGTTCCGCCGATGTCATCGAAGATGAAGTTCCGAGGTGGGGAAACGTGGGAAACGTGGAGTGGTGAGATTTGGATGGATGTTAAGAATCCAATATCAATAAAACGACAGGAAAATTTGGAATCCACTATTTTTCTTGGGGGGGGGGGGGGGGGATCTGGGGATGGATGTTTGATGACTGTGTGGACGGAGCCACTATGATGATGAGGAGGATGATGATGATGATGATGATCATCATCATCATCATCATCCTCATCCTCATCCTCATCCATCATCCATCATCCATCATCCATCATCATC